>QOCX01002327.1:0-23137 GCA_005959815.1 Sarcophaga bullata | reverse complement strand
AGGAAATTTTTATAAAATATTGTGAGTTTTTATTTCTATTTCGGTTTTTATTTTTTTGTTCTTTTATTTGTTGTTGTTGTGTGAGAGCTGAACATCATATGAAATTCCAATCGAATACAGGAAATTTTTAGTTTTATCGATTTCGTATGAATGTATGCCTATAATTTCGGTTTTTTTTGTTGTTTTTTTTTGGTTTTTTTATTCAAAAGAATATCAATATTGTTTTAAGAATATTCTTCTCTATTTTTTGTTCTCTTTTGTTTTTAGTTTTTTGTGTTGTTTTGTTTTGTTTTGTTTTGTTTTGTTTTGAAAACCTCGTATCAATATTTGTTTAACAATTGTTTTAAAACTAAAACACAATGAATGCCATGCCATGCAAAATAACCAGAATCAAAACCAAAACCAGAAACACAGTCACAGAGCCGTAGCAAGAGCCAGAGCCAGAGCCAGAGACAGAGAGTATTTTATTAAGCCTTACAGGCATAGGATTCAAAAAAAACAAAAACAAAAAAACGAGAAAATATTTGCTTAACAAAAAAGTCGTTAAAAAAATTTGTTGTTGTTTTTTTCTTTTCTTTCTGTTGTTGTGTTCTCTCTATCATGAGAATTAAAAATGAAAACATTTTTTTTTGTTTTTTTCAATAACAATTCAATTCATTTTAAATATGGTTAGAGAAACATCCCCCCCCCTTCGCCCTTCCCTTGCACTACCCCTTTTTTAAATTACAATTCTAAAGAATTTCGATTAAAAAAAAACGCATTTAAAAAGTATTTTTAATGCCACTTTAAAAATGTTTTACAAACATAATCCACTGGATTTCAGTTGTAATTCTATTTTGATGTTGTTGTTCTGTTGTTGTTGAAATTAAAAACCATTGTAAAATCCCATATCCCAAATGTGGTTTGGTTTATATCTGGTAAATTAAAAGCTGGTAATTAAATCGATAATTATGGTCGGTTAGCAAAGCTTTGATGGCAGGCAGGTGCACTGTACTGTACCTCCTGTTTTCTATGCATGCACATATATGAGCTGCAAATATTTATTAGAGAATTGCAATTGCAATTGAAATTGAGATTGAAATACTGAATATGCTGAAAATGCTGAAAATGCAATATGCATCTGCATATCACCCGCTCATTAGCAATGCAGAGATGCAAACAAAAATTATTTGTGGGCATGTCATTGGAATTAATGGCCGTATATGGTTGCCATTTTATCCAAAATGAAAATGGGTCGACAGCAAAAAAAAAAATGGTTTAAGTTGCACGATACATTAGAGAGAGAGAGAGAGAGAGAGAGAGAGAGAGAGAGAGAGATAAATGGTATTTTCTAAAACGATTTTATTTGAAATTTCTAAGGCAGGATTTTGTTTTTTTTTATAGTGCCAGTGGTAAAGTTTTCTAATAATGATATTATGATTGGGTGAAAGCAAAAAAAATTATAATTGTTAATTTGCATCTTGATATCATTTGGAGAGATTAGACGATGAGAGATAGGAAGAGAGAGTATTTTTCGACGGGAGAGAGAGAGAGATAAATTTGTTGTATTTTCTAAAATCGATATTTTTATGAATTTCTAAGGCAGGATTTTGTTTTTTATATAGTGCTCAGTGGTAGGTTCATAGTATGTGGTGCCAGGCTTATCGTTACGCTTGGTGATTTCTTTTGTTTTTTTGAAATCAGAGAGTTAATCCCGCTCTTCTCCATAATAGAAGAAAAACTGCACTCCAAAGCTACTGGTATTACTCGTATTCGTCTCTATTAGAAGTCAATATTTGCTGTCAGTGTTTAAGCAGCTTTCCACACACACTTTTTTATGTACTAATCATTCCGGTTAGATTTTGTCTTCATTGGTTTTGCCCAAGCACTTGACTTTGTATACTCAAGAGAGTTCCATGTAAAGAAATCGATCACAGTAAAGCATTGTATAGAAACACAACCATGTGTAATAAGCCACTACGACTACTATGTAAGCAGAAGTACCACTAGGTATCATTTCCATTCAAACTCAGCTTTCAGTCAATGGAGGAAGGGCATCTGAGTCACTGGAGAGTAAACTTCAGTACAGTTGATCGATAGCCATGACAGTAAAGTTGTTCTCATAAGATTTCATATGCCCCTGAGACGTGCCTTCAAAGAAGTCATTCACAAGCCGAGAATTTGAAAAACTTCATTTTTGAATAACAGAACAGTCCGATCGTTACAACTTTGTTTACTTGCTCGGTTGATAAACTTTATAAACTCTCACCACCAAAGCACAATGTCCTTCGAGTTTTTTTCAAAACAGCAGCATAAATTCATTGTTGAGTAGTAGTAGTAATAGACTTAGTTCTACAGCTTCTAAAGCCTGTGTGGTTAGCTAAGTTTACAAATTTGAATTTCATAACCTTCAGGGTTAAAGTGTAACAGATTTAGACCTCTGGAGAAATATGAATTGTCTTTTGTTTCACGTCAAGAGAATCATTAAAGTATTCTACAGCAACACTGAGTACTCAATTGAAATTCATTTTAAGTGACCTTAATACCTACCACCAGCCTTAACATTGGTGTGGTGGTGTTTAAACAATCCGGTTAAAGGCTCACAACTAATTGCTTGCAAAAATGACATCATCGCTAGCATATATGCCTTAATAACCACACCACTTTAAGACGTGTCTCCAAATGCTTACAATGCTTATGTATTCACTTACCAACACTCCCGTCTCACCCCTCCTAAAAGAAAGAGGCATAAACAAATAATCATAAAAATGAACATTAAAAACCAAATAAAAGAACCCCAAAGGGGAAAATTTTTTTTTTTTTCCTCTTACATTGTCCCAATTTGTTTGCTTCAGAAAAAATTTTCCTTCTCTTCTTTTTTAAATTAAAAAAAAAAATATTCTTTGAGGCACTCTCACTCCTCTCTCTCTCTCTCTCTCTCTGCTCTCCTCCTCTCTCTCTCTGGCATTGCAGCAATTCAGGAAAAAAGGGGCTATTTTTCCGCGAAGTCAAATTTAAAACGAATTTTTTTTATGGCAAAGTAAACCACACAGTAAATGGACTAAACAAATAGGGCGGCCCTTTTTTTGTTGTTGTTCTTTATGAATAATGCAAGAGAAAACTGCTTAAAAGAGTAACTTTTAGGAAACGTTGGCTCTTTATTATGGTGAATTAAGCAATTCCAAGCAGTTTTTTTCTTCTTACTTCTTTTTTAATATTTCTAATTAGTTATTTACCTTCTATTCTGCTTCTGCTTTTCTTTGTTTAACTTTCGTAGTGCTCCAGAGCAGGACATACAGTCAAAGAAAAAAGTCTACAATACTACACTGTCTGTGTGTAAGTAGGCTTTTTCCGCTGGTTTTTTTTTCAGAATTGAGAAAATATTTTGCAGATGTTGGGCGAAGAGAACGAATAAGAATGATGGACTTTTAAAAAATTGTATTGGAGAAAAAAATATAAAAACTACTAAGGCGTATGTAGACTTTTTTCTTTAACTGTAAACTTTATTTTACTTGACTTGTGGTATTTTGTAAAACTTAAATTATGAAAATTATTACTTTGTGTTTAAATTTATCATGTTCAAAGACTGTATGTGCTGAATATCGATCTAGTGAAGACACCAACCATATTCCATGAGAATCACGAGAGTCTCTCGTATATTTTAAGAACGTAAGCAATTGTAGTCAAATAAATCTAAAGAACAGACATCTATTAATTAAAGCAATTAAACATTTTATCATTATCAAACTATTGTTTGAAGGAATATTAAATTAATCGAATAAATAATTTAAAAATTGCCAGAATGAAAAAAAAATTATAAAATTTTCCTTCGTATTATATTTTACAATCTCAATTAATTGCTTTCTTTTATTTTGTTAATCTCTTTACAGGTATGTTATCAATGTTAACTATTTAAATATCATCCATAGCATCCATAGAATGTAAGTTTAAAATTATTTTTATCATTAATTGAATACACTGTGCTACAAGTACCAGTAATATTTTTGTGATAAATTTCTTGAATACTTTTCGTGGATAATTTTTGTCGCCGCAAAAGGTTACAAGCATGTGTTCTGATGGTTCAATCCCATCCTCTCAAACTCTACGTATTGGGTTTTAGGCAATTCCCCCATTCTGAACAAATATACATCAAGTCTCCAATGACCGGTACAATCCTCAGATAATTCCTGTGAATTCACATGCTTAACTTATTCTTCATGTTGTAAATAGCCAACACAATTTTATTTATCTCCAATCCATTTGGCCTGAAAAACTCTCTTATCTATATCTATACTATCATCTCTCTTATTTAAGTGATTTCTCTTTTAAGAGGGTAGCAGTAGAACTCATAAAACCGTCTCGTTATGAAGAAATTCCAAACTGTCAGTCACTACAAAACTGCCCCTATAAACGCTGTAAGACAGAATCTCATTACCCTTATTGTATCAACCTACGCCATGTTTCCGTAGCTTATACAACACTGAGCTGTTTCCATGTGGTTGCCCCATCAGTAGTTGATTAGAATCAATTCAGTTTCTTCAGTTATACTGCTCTTCTGCAGCAGTAGCCACGGTAATGGAGTTGATAACTGCAAATATTAAAAGATATTTGGTTGTTGTATTGAATATAATGGTGAAGAACTTTGCTCATTAAGTGATGAGTGAATTATTCGGTTAATGAGTGAAAATTCTTTAATTGTTAAAATTTGACAAATCATACTAAGAAAATTATTCATCTCTTCGTCATGATTGAAGCACTGTAACCAGCAGTGTTCTCTAAGCGGTCCAGTAAAATAGTTTATAAGCTATCAAAGATACAAACCACTTATAAAACATAGGCTATCTTTTGTAAATCCTTGTGTTTATTTTTAATTTGTTTTTACATTAAAGATTTCAATTTTACGGGTAAACTCATGTTATAGCGATTGGATCTGTTGTGTTGCACAGTGTTATTTATAATTTCTTATAAATTAATTGTAAATTTGTAAATACATTTTATTATTGCAAATACGAACAATATTTTGATGTGAATTTCATTCATTCTTCGAAACGATTATCATCAAATCGCATTCAATTCCAGTTTTCTTAACAATTTCTCCTTTAAGTCTTTACATTCATAAACCCAAGGGACAAATGAAATCATTTCAATAAAATTTTCATATCAAGGATTCAGAAATAAAACGTTCTTCAGAGGGGAGATCGATCTTATTTATTTCCAAACCAATTTATCAATACTTTTCCACTGAGAGAGAGAGAAAGAGAGAGAGAGAGAATAAGGAAAGTAACCTCATCACTTGCACTTACGATGTTCGAGATGGACCAAACAAACTATAATATTATCAGCAGGCAAAACGAACAACCACACACACACACACACACACACACACACATTGGACTTCTTTTGATAATAAGACTTGAGAAAAGTCTATTACCTGTTAACTGGTCTCTGGTAACTGCAGGCAATTAACCAACAAAAGCCAAATAACTTTACTAAAGTTGGTCAAACACAAGTTGCTACAAGTGCCTGATGGTTTTTGTGTGTGTGCGTTCGGTTTGATAAAAAAAAATATATATTAGGGTCATAGGTGTGTGTATTGTGTATGTATAAGTATCTGTAAGCTTTAATTCCTTTACAGGAGTCTGAGGTATACAAATGCTGATACATTTTGCTAATCATTGTTTAAAAGAGAAATTTCTTTGAATAAGTAAATGTAAGTGTTGTGTCGTTTGTATTAACTGCTAATTACTTTATGGTGTTTAAATAACAAAGAAACACACACATCACGACACACAGACTCACTCATTCAGTTGCCCGGTGTAATAATACAATACTGATGGCTGAATTGTTTTCTTTTCATGCTGCATTAATTCCATTTCCATTTTGCATATCTTTTTGCTTGGTTTCCTTGGTTAGAGTTGCTGCATGACTTAGGCAGACATTCTAAACTCAAACCGAACTTTTAAAAGTTTTCGTTCTCTTTGTTTGCCATATTTTTTCCCCTCTTTTATTTGCATTGGTATTGGTTTATGACCACATACCGCATATATGTATATGCCGCATATGCCATAAATCATAACAACAAAATAAATTGCAACACACAGTGTTAGCAACACACAGTGCAGCAGTAACTGCCCAAGGGTGGGAAGTCAACAGTTAACACGTTGACTGCCGCCGAATCTCGAGATAACTCGTAGTTTTGTTTTTAGTTTTTCTGTCGTGGCAGTCAACGTGTTAAGCAAAAGGCATAGAATTGCCGCATTACTGTAGAGATGAGTTATTATTTTTCATTTCTTGAAGGAACATGCGACAGTTACAAAGGCATATCATTTTCCCCATCCCATATTCTTATTCTTCTTTTGTTTTGTTTTTCAGTTTCATTCATCAAGTATTTCCAATTAAGCAGGTAATTGGTCTAATATTGCAGGTGCTGGAATAATAGGATTGCCATCAGTATTTAACTAAAACTAGATTATTTTATCGAAATATTTGGGCATATCATTTCCCCCACCCTATATTTTTAATCTTCTTTTGCTTCGTTTGTGAATTTCATTCACCAAGTATTTCCAATTAAGCAGGATATCAGGGTTGCCATCAGTGGTTATATATGAAGAGAAGAATTTAAGTTATTGAGTTATTTTAACGGCCTTCTACAGCGCCTGGGAAAAGTACTCTTTTCATTTCTGTTGTCTCTAATGGATTTATGGTGGATCCATGTTACATTAATAAATATTAGGCACCGCGAAAGCTTATCCACATGGCAGTTGAAGTTATCAGACGATAGCATTGGTGATCGATTATAAATAAATGGGGCAACAGATCGACGATATGGTTTCTCATGTCCAAATGAAATGTAAATGAATATGGCTTCCACAATCCCTCGTATTTTTAGGCTACCATTGACCAACAACAACGTACATATTCATACACTTGTTGAGCGTCCATTCTCCGCGAGCTTCATTAGCGATGCAGCAACCTTGTGAGTATTTAAACGGAAAGTCCTACGTAAGATCTTCCTTCCATTGCGAGTTGACGATGATTTCCGTATTCGATGCAGCAATGAGTTCCTCAACGGTAGGGACATTCCGCAACACGCTAACATCTAGCTTCTAAGCTGGCTCGGCCATGTTGTTTGCAAGAGGATGTACCAGCGAGACGTATATGTGTTGCGGAGATTTTCGAAAGGAGGTGAAGAGGTTGACCTTGTCTATGTTGGAAGGACCCAATTGAGGAAGCTATGTTCATCGATTGTGTGACTAACTGGCGAAGGCATACAAAAATCAGAGGAGTCCAGAAGGATATGCGCATAATCGGATCGTTAATGACCATTTAAGCAAGTATGCATTGGTTATAGAGATCACCACCCTGGCAGGTTTTTGAATATTCGGAATTTTTCGTATTTGCGAGGCCGCATCGATCGCGCAGAGTTGCCATAGCGCCTGCCAGATTCCTGTTGATAAAAACAGTGCTGCGGATGTAATAAATCGGGGCATTAGGTTTCATGTTTTTGACTTTACGACTTACGCTTTGGTTCTGTCTGCAAAGTATAATACAAGGCGTCAGATACGAATGAATAAGCCTGACTATGTAAGGGAAAGCAAGAAAATACGAACGAATTTTAATGAAACTTGAAACTTTTTGTTCAAGCTGTTCAAGTTGTTTTTTAAATTCAGTATATGCGCTCTGTAGTCGATATTATAGGTTACAATAACATGCTTAGAACGTGCTTAAACTCAATTGTTTCTGGTTCAGTAACATAAGCTTGTTAAAGTAAACAGGGTTTGTATTCTGAATATTATTCATAGGATGCATAGGGTATCATAGAAACTGTGGAGATCTCTACTTCTTTTTTTTTTTTTTTTTTGTTGTTATTCCTTCTCAAAAATGTTTCCAAAGTATCTTGAAGTAAATTACTTGCATATCAATGCAATAAAAATTTCTTGAAACTGTCAACGAAATTGAGAAGAAATAATTTTTAATATCTGCACAGCGTATCAGAAAATGTAATCCTCTTAGAAGAGACTGAAACACACAAGAGACAAACACACTGCAAACTGCAAAGCATAACTAATTTTGGCCATCGTATTATGAGCGACGAAAGAATGTTGAAATATTTTCGAAGACTTATTTTAAATGTCAACACTAATTAATAACTTCCTTTTGCCATTAGAATGAAATTAGAGAAAGAAATGTTGTTACGCATGATATTACTCTCTCTCCCTCTATCTCTCTCTCTCTCTCTTGCTCAACAACAGCAGCAGCAACAAATTAAGATTAATAACGATGAAGGAAAGCTTATTAAATGAAAAGAAAAGAAAATTAAAAGAAAATTAAAAGAAAATGAAAAATCATAATGAATGAATGACTGGATGACTGAATGACTGAATGACTGGATGACTGAATGAATGAGTGAATGCATGATGGCATCATATTTCTTGGCAAACAAATTTGCTTTTCGAGCCACCACATGATGAAATCATTAGAGAATATAACAGCGGAAGAAAATATTTTTGGCCAATTGGCCTAAGAGTGGCTTCTCGGGACTTCTCTGTAAGAAAAGCGAAAAGTAACGAACTCACTCACCAGCAAGCATCTTACATTTTAATGTCCATTTCAGGACATTATTATTATCCATTAGAAGCCAAGCACAATCAACTACTCTCACATCCTCTTCCCCCAATCTCTTTACTACTTTAACCATGATTAAGACTGATCATTATGCATAAATTAGTTGGCCTGGCTGAAGTTTTTTTTCTTTTTTTTTTTTTTAATAATTCTCCAGCAGTCAGTGGTTTAAGTGGTTTTATTCACTCACATAATCAAATAAATATTCTACAGCTTTACGAACATATTTATTCGTATGTTTGTACGTCTGTGTGGTTGCCTGCCTGTTAGTATTCTGTGTAGTGGGTGTTACCCCAAGTGTTTGTAGGATTATTACCTCATCATTATTACTGTGCTGCCACACTAAAGTTGAAATTGAAATTGAAGTATAAGTCGTCGTAATGACTTTTGTTTCAAATGCTACGAAGTAGAGCAGAGCGGAGCAGAGTTAAGTAGTTAAAGGACCAAAGATACGTTGTCGTCATTAAATTTAATTAATGAATGCCAGAAATAGAAATGTTAAGCATCACATTAACGAGTCCTGTTTTGTGTAAAGTGTCTGCCAACACAACACTCACCATGACCATTATATACGAGTACATATCAGAATAACTGCATAACTGCAGTAGCGTTTAAGTCAGATTGAAAATGGAGTATTTTATTAAAACCGTTTTAAAATGTTAAAAATATTCGAAAAGCGGCCGGTTTTATTAATTCGTTTTTAAATCGTTGAACCGTTTGCTGAATTAATCCCGGGATTACGGAGATAGTACTCTTCACTGGGAAGTACAAGTCACTCCATATTCGTCCAATGAAGCTGTAAAGGACGTTACTGAAACTCAAGGATGATAGACATTTTCTGTGGCTCGTTGTGGATAGCTGTCTTGGAAATCAAAGTTCTTTAACTGGGTAAAGAGTCCATCATTGAATTTTACTCTTGTAAGCAGGTGCTGGGAAGCAAATGGGGCCTTGTAACTAGGATGAGTCACTGAATTCATACAACAATGGTCAGACCCGTCTTAACCCATGGATGTCTAGTATGGTGGACATTCCTGATACGGCAATTGAAAAGATATGCGTACACAATTATAAGTGGTGCCTTATGCACTACCTCTGGGTCCTCTAGGCTGAATTAAATACTGCTTTCGCATCGATCCTGAAATAATCTGGGACTGCCGCCAATAGTAATTACATGTGGGGGGAGCTTATATCTAACAATACAGCCATGAATTCCATCAACATCGCATAGGAATACGATAATGTTGCTTTATGTTCAAAGAAGCGTACTCAGTATGGTTGTAAGGCTCATTGCGAGTCATTACATTATACGTATGCACGAATACATGCCCACTACTATGTCGAAGTATAAACATTAACCACGATGCCTACACAGACCATGTCTGTATTGCTAACGCCTGTCTTTAGTTCCTCCTATCCTCGTAGACTTTCATTTCGTAGTTACCCGCCAGTTGCTTCATGGGCTTGAAGTGTTTTATTTTGGAATCAAAACCTTTCACTCCTACTCCAATATCCGTTCTTGAACCATCTGTATGCCACAAAATAGTACCTGCTTTAAGGTACTATGTTATGCAGCTACCAGATTACTAAGTCTTATTGCCTATGAAGAACAATTAGTTAAAGTACTGTCAGACAATCGATTGCTTAGGGTCTGAAATCCCCCAAAATAAACTTCATGTCAAGCCTTGTCTTGTATTAACCTAATATAGACTGCAAAGTTTTTTTCTTCAAAAACGTGTGCAGCGATTTATATACACAGGGCCTCAACCTACGCTGTAGGACAGTTTCTAATTGGTCTTGGTGCCTCAACACACGCTGGTGTCTGTATCTTGTCGAAACTCCATTTAAGTTGTTTTCCAAGTTTTTCTAACTGCCCGAACAATCACTATTGGTCTGACCATCTTGCCATATATGAAGCTCATCTCTAGAATTCCCCTGCAAGGACGGAAAGTTGCGTCCCAAAAAATTGAAAATCTGTAGTTAATCACACGATAATTTAATAAAGTATTCCGCACAGTCACATTATCATCATTATCTACTAAGGCAGGCAATCTAAAGCCCACTGTAATTTTACTAAAGACTTTATATCCTCTTAGGTTAATAGTTCTTAGAAACAAGAGACAAAATTAGAGAGTGAGAGGAGAGAGAGAGAGGAAAGAATGTAAGGGAGAGTGTAAGTGAATAACTATAATCGAAATTTTATAGACATGCCGACCGCCACCCGTTTTGTTCGTTTGTATTTTATTTTTCGCATTGAATTATTTGGCAAAAACGATTATTTCTTAATTTCTAATTATCGGCTTCGCATTGTAATTAATTTGATTAATGCTCTGCTGACTGTGATCCTTAATGAGGATAATGAAGACATTTGTATGCGACAACAACAACAACAAAAACGTAAAGCAAAAAAAAAAAAGAACTGAAGATTGTTTTTTGTGAGTTTGTATCGCACATTTGTGTCACATTAAAATAAATTATTATGCAGCAGAGGATTAATGTTGTACTACGAGGCAAGGTTAAGTGACATCAACCAATAACCTTTAAAGGGAAAATAAAAATAAATCTATGTATACATGGATAGGCTCACCTCCTAAGCCTATCCATGTATTGGAATAACGTTAAGCAGTTAAGTTTGCTCACTTAATCACATAAGTTTCCCAGTTAGTAACTTGTACTACAAAATTGTATTCATAGAGGAAAGCTTTAATATACAAGCCATCTAGAAGCACTAAAGACCTCCGTGTGATGCTAGATTCCAAATTGTATAGAGTGTCTCTGGTTTGTCGCACTTGGATTCTTTCTTTTTCATTTTTCTTGCATTGCGAAATACTTTTTTCGCCATGTTGCAACATCTCTGGCTTCACATTGTCATTATAAATGACACCCAGCTTTGTTTGCTGTGTCAATTCATGTTGCGTTTCCGCAAACGGTTTATTAATCATTCGTCTGTAATCTAAACATCGAGCCTCTAACCATTAGCATGCCGATTATTCTCTTTTTAAGTGAATATTCGCTTAGGAAAATTTTCATCTTGAAAACACTTTTATCGCTTCTCACTCGATTGACAACATAGTTTATGAACTCCCTAATGGACCAGGATCACTCAGTAGCAAGGAGCCAAAGGTCACCTATAAATGGCTGAAGAACTGGCGGCTTACTGTTGGCCCAATCTTACTGGGGCCTTTACAAGGCTACAATCTGGAGATCTTGGTTTGATTCCAGCTGCTTAATTGAAGTTGATGGAGGCGAAAACTTGAATATCCAGGAAGAAGTTTTCTTTGAGAGTTTAAGCTCAATGAGTTAATACGACATTCAGACTTTACACTTCAGTATAATGGAATATCGTTGTTTGAGGGGGATATACATTCAATCTCGTATTGCAAATGCCTCCCTGGACACTTTGTTAAGATGCCGTTGCTTTTATTGTATTTCAATTCTTTTCTCTTTGGAGGACGAACACAATGAGTTTCCAGGATTCGTCGGACATTTATTATGTCTAACGCTCGCTCTTCAGTCTAGTTACGTACCTACCTTCCTGCCTGTTTCTTTTCTTCTTTGTAGTAAAGCATGTGACGTAGTGTAATGGCTACAGTCCGAGCAAAAAACCAGACAACTTTTCATCACGTTTTTTAAATTTGAAAAAGGCTAAGGCTTTCAGTGACTAAGGATGCCAGCTGTACATTAAGATAGTTTTTGACATCTGAGCCCACATAGAGGTTAAGATTCTTAATGAACATCCCGAAGCGAGTTAAGATTCGTAACGAACATAAGGAGAGTGTATACATCACATCAATGATTTTGCAAGAATATCGGCTATCACTGAGTGAGTAATCCAGAGATTTAACAGTTGTCCTCATATGGGCTTGTGGACATACAAAACTAGCGCATTTACTAATACTAACGCATATCAGTGTTGTTGCATTTGTTGTTCATCCATCACTTTAGGCTTTAAGCTTATCCGGCCATTATTTATCGTTCTTCTGATAATTTGTCATAGAAAAGATGCTGATTATCAAGGTTTTATTGGTTGGTAGCTACAGTAGCTACAACAATTTCTTTTCTCTTTGGAGTTTGATGATGATGGGGGTCTAAATGGATTTGAATTTTATTCTTAAAATTTGTTTGCGCTTTATTTGCACTTTCATTAGAATTTTAGCCTTGAGTTGTTAACACAGTAACTGTAAACGTTTAATGGTTTATTTAATGTGCATAGTTGTTGTTGTTATTATTCTTATTATTGTTATTATTGCCATATAACGGTATTTGTATAGGATTTTCTTTCTAATTATCGGCCATTAGGATTCTATTTCGTTTCGTTACGTTACGTTTCGTTTTTTTTTTTCTTTCTTTTTATTCTTGCATGCCAAAGTCTCTTGTCTTATGGCTGTCAGTAAGAGTTTTCATTTAGAAAAATGAGATTTTCTTTTATTCTCTTTCGTTTTTTTTTCTTTCGTTTTTCTTTTTTCGATTTCCATTTGGCTTTAATAAATGAGAGGTTTTTGTTTTAAAAAGTTTTTCTTTTTTTTTTGCCTTCAATTTTTGATGAATTTTTCTATTTTTTTTTAATATTTTTGTTGTTGTAATTATTGTTGTTATTGTTATCCATTATTATAGTGACTTAAATGTCACACTTTTGATGGCTTTTCATTTTGTCCAAGTGATAATGAAGTGCAGCACAATGATAATGAAGTTTAGTGGAATCATTACAAGGCTACTGCTGCTGCTGCTGGTGCTGCTGGTCATCATCATCATCAACATCATTATCATTCTTCTCATCGGTAGGATTTTGTTTGTTTCAAGACAATGTGCAAGTATTTTTGCCTTTTTTTTTCATTATTATCGAATATAATAATAACAACAACAACAACAACAGCAAAAACTGGGAAAAAAGAGATGAATTTGTATGTCATTTGGTTTGGATTTTAGCCAAAAAGTGATAATTGATGTCATTTTTCTTGTTCTTGTTCTTCGGCTTGTACTCATTTTTATTCTTTCGTATTATTGTTGGCCATTGATGGGCTTAGTTTACATTTTATTATCATCACCATCACCACCAGTTATTGATGACACTTTAAATGTCAGCCATTTTCTCTCTTGCTAAACACTAACCAGGTCCTATAAAGGCATTAGAAAAAGAAAACGAAAAAAATGTTTTCTAGAAATTAAAGCAAATGAATGATGAAAGACCGACCTTCTTTCTTTACCTTCTTTGAATGAGGACATCCACTTCGGTTAAATGAGGTTAAGAAACATTTTCAGGGATTGTTGGGCAGTTGTTGAAAGATAAGATTTCAGCCTCATTAAGCATAAAATGCGGGTACACAACACTGACAAATGCTTTATTGTATGAGTATAAGTAAAGTTAACAAAATGCAAAAAAGAAAACAAAAGGGTTGTATGAGTATTCCTTCCATTCTTTCATTCTTCCATTCTTCCATCCTTCCACTTGATAGGACATTAAGTATTAATAACCACTTCACCACTTGATTAATAATTACTCGGTAACTTGAAAACACTGAAAAGCATTACTGAAATATGCCGTTGTTAGAAAAAATGTGGCGGACAACAATACATTCTAAGCAAAGGTTGTCATTAATAATGTATTATTCAGGCGTAGTACATACATACATAATTAGCCATTACAACCCTTCCGTCAGGATTCCTTCCTTGTAAAAATTATTTTAAAAAATTTGCTCATGAGTATTTACGATGTTTCTAACGCAGCCATTCAGTCTTCCACTGACAGATCAGCATCTAACCGCTTTATTTCCTATCCCTCCTTGTCTTTAAAGCTCCTTTTCCTAATACAATTCGCTTCGCATGAGTACCTAGAATACGTACAGAATTCGTCATTACAACCGTTCAGTCAGGATTACAGCCTAGCTTCTCATATCACTTATGTTGTGTGTGTTAATTTTTATACATGAGTGCCGGGACCTATAGTTTAAAGTCGACTCCGAACGACAGACTCTTTTTTGAGAAACTTTTCATGGCAATTTTATTTACTCTCAGAGTTTTTGCCAGAAATCTGCTGAGGAAGTCGCCGAAGGCAATATTTTTTCAATATTTCGTTTTTGATGTCTGACGCGAGATCGAACCCTGGCATTATCGTCTCATAAGCCAACACACTACTACTAGACTATCACGACGACTTTGTTCAGCTACGTAGTACTCATGTTTTTCTAAGAGCACATCAATTTGCGGACGCTTTGGTCTCTGTGCGTTACAGAGAAATTTCATTCTTCGGTCCTTGGCCACAAATGCCTCATATTAGTTCTCGTCTCCTAATGGTCTGTATATCCTCAACACATAAGCTGGTTCTGATCTCTGTTAGCACTTTTACTTCTTTTCACAATTTTGTGCATCCTTGCAAACAAGACACGAATATATTCGTCACTCATCCATTTACTGTGCACTGTGACGAAAATTTGGACGAAATTAATTCAAAGTTGCTAATCGTCTATTAACCTTCTCCAGCTACCTGGATCGGCTATACTATTTCGAATATATCATTGAGGGATTGCATCATAATAAAATCAATGCACAAGTACTTTCTATTCTGAATTCCATTTGCATATTACACCTACGTTTCCACAAGTTTCGCTTGGAAACTATCTTTTTGCGTAATATTTCTCATTTTCTTTTCTTAAACAAACCAAAAATATTTTTAGCAGTGAGTGTTGATAGCAATTTCTAAGCATAATTCTAAGATTTTAAATTGCATAAACAGCGTATATCCTTCATATGTTTTTGCTATCACTAACTGGAACTTCTTTTAACTAGATTCTCAATTTTTTTTTTATTTTTTAACACCTCACTATCAAATTTATACACAATCAATTCAGTTTTTTACAAAATAACATATTCTAGTGGTCGCCGTAGTCTAGCAGATAGTGTGTTGGCTTATTAGACGAAGGCAGGTTCGAATCCCCGGTCAGACATCAAAAAACGAAATATGAAAAAAATATTGCTTTCGGCGGCTTCGTGCTCAGCAGTTTCTGCGAAAAAATTCTGAGAGTAAATAAAATTGCCATGAAAAGCTTCTCAAAAAAAACCTGTCGTTTCGGAGTCGGACTTTAAAAACTGTAGGTCCCGCCACTCATGTAAAAATTAACACACACATCATAAGTGTGTGAGAAGCTACGTCGTAATCCTGACTGAAGGGTTGTAATGGCCATTATGTATTGTATGTTATGTCATATTCTGCTGCATACACACTGTATATTATAAGATTTTTTTATTACAATTGGCTGGCAACATGATCCATCCGCTTTATTTATACTTCATTTATATGCAGTCTGGCAACATCTCGACTTTACTGTTGATGTATTATTGTTACCACGTATATTATCGATCTTTTTGTGCTATGGCCTAAAGATAGTTTTGTATAAAATAAATGTTCAAATAAATGTATTACCGACAGTGTAATTTTCAGTTTTTTTTTTTTTTCTTAGAAATATTTTTTAAAAGTTTTCCTCCTCAAATAACTCAAAACCCATAAAAGTGCATGAAACTAATTTCCGTAAACATTCAAAAACGGAAACTAAACGATTTTATGTTAGAAACGTTTATTATTGCCATGTAAATAGCCAATAAAGAAAATGTTGTAATTACTGTGTTACCACAGCCCAAAGCGGAAAGTAGAAAGCAAAGAATATTGCGGGTTACAGCTACCAGCCAACACAACCAGAGACAATAACGATTGTCTGTTTATTGTGATGGAAAATGAAAACGAAAATGAAAATTTTATGCTATTTTCGCTTAATCAGATCAGATTCTTTTTGTTCGAGGTCATCTAACAATTTGCACGCAATTACAACAAGAAACTACAGACTGCTGAGGCTATCTGCTGTTGTCACCACAGTGGCGAGTGAATTTTGCTGTTTCTGCTCCTGCTACTGTATCAGCTTCAAATACAAACAGAAATTAACTTCATAACCAATGCTACTCATAGCATACTAGCAGCGCTAGTAGTAGTGATGATGATGGCAAGTGGCAGTAGCAGAGACAATGGCAATGGCGACCAGAAAACAAATTATGATACTCATAATAACAACAATAATCATAAAAATAATCATAAAAATAATAATAAAAACGAGAATAAGAAAGAGAATGAGACAGAGAATGAGAATAAGAAGAAGAAAGAAGAAAGAATAAGAGCAATAATAACAATGATAGTGATGGTGATTGTGATTGTGTGATGATTGTAATACTCCCCTAGTAAATGTAATGACAAACAGTAATTCCGTAATTAATTTTAATAATCAAATCTCTCAGGGGAAGGGAGAGCAAATTTAAATGAACGCGTATAACAAAACTGGCAAGAGTCTCAGGCGACAAATAATAATTAATGCATGACAAACTCAATGACTGAATGACTGAATGACCGACTGAGTGACTGACTGACTGTGTCTGATAGTATAGAACAATAAATGAATGAATTGGTGAATCGGTGAATCGGTGAATCGTTGAATCGGTGAATGTGTCAATGGTTGAGTAAGTGAGTGAAAATAATTATTTTTGTTTTGCTTTAATACAGGCTTACTTAGTCAGTAATGACCTTAAAGAAAGAAAAATAAAGAAAAAAGGGGTCAAATTATTATTAAATGGTTTCCATTACAATTATAATTGGCTGCTCTCGAATGATTCAGTCTCTCTCTCTCTCTCTGTCGCCCTTTCTCTCTATCTTTAATTTTTTTGCAATGAAATGTAGTGTGAAGGTTTTATGGCAACAGAAAAAAAAAAAACGAAAAGGACGATTGTTTTTTACATTGACAAACTCTTAAGGGATTGAAATTAAATATTTAAACGATTAAAGGTAATTAGTTTCCTAACGTGTTCTGATATCGATTATTATCGATTACTTTAAAGGTCAGTGAAAAAAGCGATATGAAAAAGCCGTATCTGCCGCGTGTTGTGTTGGCTTATTAGAGGTGAGGCGACGAATCAAAACCCAACTCAGACAATTCCAACAAATCGGAATATGAAACAAATATTTCTTTGGCCACTGCCTCTCAGCAGATTTCTGGCAAAAGCTCTCTGAACGTAAATAAAAAAATTGCCATGAAAGTTTCTTAAAAATCTCTGTCGTTCAGTGTCGACTTTAAACTGTAGCTCCAGCCTACAATTCTTTAATTAATCATGAAAAATTTAAACCAAGATTTACTTTTACAATAGACTGTACATATGAAAATTAGGAATTAAGTGAAAAGCAGCATGCTGTCCCCAAAACATTTCAAAGACAATTACTGTCTTCAGGTAATCACCCACAATCTTTACATTGATTTCAATCAATTCCCCTGTGATTGTAATCCAATATATACACACACACACACGCACCCAAGCACACATAGACAATTATTATACAAGCAGGAAGTAGGCGGGATGCGTGTGTATAAAGTTTAAGTGTTATTTGTACTTTGAAACATCAATAACAACAATAACAACGACAACAACAACAACAACAATAATAACAAAACTGTTCTGAATGATGACTTTGGCTTTATCAAGTTGTTTGAACAGACTTAAGAAGACTAAGCATGAGATGAAGTTTAAAGTCATATTTGTGAGGAAGAACAAGTGAACACATTGATTTACTTATCAATACTAACAAGATCTGATAAACAAGCAACACACACACACACACACACAAACGCACTAAAGGAAGGGACATTAACGAAATCACGTAGAAGACCTTTAACCAGAATTTATTAAAGTATTTGTGGTTGTTGTTGTTGTTGTGTTGTTGTTGTTGTTGTTGCTATTGTTGTTGTTGTATTGAGGTACGTGTACGTGTATGCCATTGTAAAAGTGGTTGGAATTAAAATCATATCTCTCACCCACAATCAACAAATGCACATAAACAACCAGCACACACTCTCACACTCTTTCTCACTTACAATCTCTTTTACTTTCTCTCTCTCTCTCTGTCTGTTTATTCCCTTTGCAATCATTTTCGTTTCTGGTTACAGTTGTCGCCACAAGCTTCGTTATCAATTCAAGTGTTCGCATAAGTGTGTCTGTATATGTGTGTGCATGTATGTGTACGTATAATTTCAAGTGCCATTTTGTAACCAAATACAAGAAAATTTCTTAAGACAAGAGACAAGAGTGAATATCAAGAGAGAGAGAGGAGAGAGAGAGAGAGTAAAGAGTGAGTAGAGTGACTGTATGTAGGGCCTACATTTCGGTATATTATTTGGGGCCAGTCATTTGGGGTCTAATTAATTAATAAACCAGTCATGCATTAAACAACAAGAGGGCATCTCTACTTATTTGCAACACAACACAACACAAACGTCTATGTACCCATATGTTTCTGTGTGTGTGCCTATATAATTGTTTTTTGTACAGAGAATTCATTTATAAACACAATTATGAATGGCTTCGTTAGAAGCAGTAGTCACCACATTGATGTAACAGGACTGTATTGTCAATGTGTTAGTTATGAGAACGTATGCTGTATTCGCCCATTCTGAACTGGACTGTATATTGCTGAGTGTGCTCTGCTTTAGTTAACATCTATTATTTGTTGCGCCATATCAGTCAAGATTAATTTCATTAAATTAAATACGAATTTAATTTAAAATTCCACTGAGGGCAAATAATACAACACATACATACATACATACATATGTAAACAAAACAAAACAACTATAGATTGGGAGCGAGATGTTGCACTTGTGGATTTATTGTTTAAAACGCGGGTCAATTTTTTTTTGTCATTTTAAAAAATTTTCCAATGAGGTTGTTGTTAGTGAGTAAATTCGGCGGCATAAAAAAATACCTACTGCCGCGTTTTCATGGTCAAAGTAATGAAATTGAGCAAGGTGCTCTCGATTTGTAGTCCACGGCAGGCAATGGGCGTAAAGGTAAGGCCCTTCCTTAATTGGAGTGTTGCTATAATTTAATTTGAGGTGCTTGGCGTCACAACAAACGAACTAGGAACTGGGAACAGATTGTATTGGCATGGTAAGGATGCTATCTTTGATTATAGTCAAGCAGACCACAGTCTCTTGTGTAGAGATTGATGGATTCTATGCTGAGTACGGCACAATAAGATTGTAGAGTGGGAGTGGTGTAGAAAAGTGCATAAACCTAGTGAAGCCATCGGCTACTTTTGGGACACTTATCTGGGTTAATCGATCAGGTGGAAAGTAGAGATTTGTAAAGTCTCCAATTTAACCTAACCTAAGTTTTATGGTTCTAGACGGCGTTTGAAACTGGGTAAGGAATCCATTACAATGTTAACAGATTTTGTAAAACAGTACACAGAGCGTTAAGGAAATGTTTTTGGAACATGAATTTCTGCATTTTGCTGCTGGCTTAAAACAACTGAAAGTGGGATTCCCTCTCTCTTAGTTTCATCAAAAATCTGTGTGATAGTGTTGCATGATAGAAACATTACCATTTCTGTTGATCGATGATTGATCGATTGTTTTTCAAATGGAAGTTCAGTTCGGTTAAGGTTTTCTGAAACAGCAAGCTTTTTTATGGTTGCCGCTGAATGCCTAAGCCCCTGCAACTTCTACGTTGCTTATGTGTGAGTATTTTACAATTTTATCAACAAAGCATTTTGCTATTACTCTTTTCCTAGTTCCAACATCATGTCCGTCAGATTCGTAACATTTTTCATCAGTTGTGATGCAACTTTTTCATTTTGAAATGCAGAAATTGGGGACTTCAATTATGACTTTCAAGAAAACGAAGCTTTAAATGTTGGCCCAAGTTCTCTAACCAAAACAGGAATAAAACTTAAATATGCCGAGCATACATAGTAAAGTCTCCTGAGAGTACCCCTTTAATCTCCACGATGGTAAATTTAATAAAAGAAAAATCATTTCATTTTATGAAAATTAAAATAATTTCAGCACAATTCATGAGTTTTAAATCATATTTCCACTGCATTAAACACACATTATCACAATAAAACATGCATTGCATGCAGAGACAATTTAAAATTTAAAACTTTTGCCCGACATTTTTTAAGTGTACCAGACATATTAAGGTCACCTTAAAATATTAAAAAAAACCAAAAAAAAAAAAAACTGGAGAAAAAAATAATGAAAATAATATTAAAATACTAGCAGAGTACCCCTTGCCACGCACGTTTCTTGTTTCTTAAACCAAGAAACCTACAATAAGTTCAGAAGAGAAAAATATAACGAGAGGTGTCATCTAAGCACAGGCAGGACGGCGTAAACTGATATTGTCATAATAATGCCTACCTTGAATGAAGTTTCTGAAGTGTTTCTCAGCAGCAACACAACTATTCACGAAACTGTCAGATGGCTTACGAGCCGGTAACTTTTACTTACGCTTCCTTAAAGTATATTTAAAGTTTTATTTGAAGGGGATTAACCCCCTTCTTAATTTTATAAATTCGAAAACCATTATAAAATGCCCGAATTTTAATCAGGACTACTCTGATTTACTATATTCAAGCAGTTTAACCACTGTAAAGCCTATGCCATGAGTTTTCTAGGCTAAAAAGAAAAGATTGACAAAATTGTGCCTAGAAGACAATGTCGGTTGCATAATTTCTTACTTTCGGAGTCATCATTGTCAAGTCCGCCAAGTACGGGTAGCCACATTTGAATTGAAATGAAAAAAAAAACGAAATAAAACGAAATAAAAAACGCAATAAAAAAATAAAACCCGACGCATAAATCACAAAAAGAGAGAGATTTTCTCTTGCATGAAATTATAAAGTGGAGTTTGAAAACAGAAATGAACAACAAAGAAAATTAAATTAAGAAAAAACAACACAACACATATAGACGCATATACAAATAAATAAAATAAAATAAAATAAATTATGGTCATTATTTCATCTTTTATTCTATAAATTACGCTATTAAGTTGGCCATTCTTTTTTTTTGTTTTTTGTTTTTTTTTTTTGTTTTGTGTCATTAAAAAAACCAAATAAAAACCAACCCGAAGAAAAAAATCCAAACCAATTCATTACGTTTGTGGCATAATTTTACGGTTTCTGTGGCAATACACAGAAAAACATTGTGGTTTCAGTTGGGCTTCGTGGAACAGGGGAAACAACTGTCGACAAACTGCTGTCACAGTGGTTGGTAATGTAGACTTGCTAACTCTGGTTGTGTAATGCTTTGTCCAGTGATAGCCTTTGGTGCTCTAACAAATCTCTTCACACTAGCATGTGTTGGCAATACCGGGCCAATGAGAACCTGTCCTACTGCGTTGATGGAGGCTCTGTTCTGATTTAAATACCTTGCACAGGTAGTAAAGATCAAAGCTTTGAAGTCTGCAGTTTCTAAAAAGTCTGTCGTTGGCAGTCACATTAAACTGTAGTCTGTCCTGCCACACATGTTTAAAATTAATACACACGGCATAAGTGATGTTAAGATGAGCTGACATTTCTCTCCTTAACTATCCCTTGCATAGAACCAGAATACTCTACAGCTTTATGAGAAATGCTTGCAAGAGACCAAGAAAGAAAAAATTGAAATAATAGAGATCTGAAGGGGGTGCATATGCTTTTAAAATAGCGACTATTTTGTGCTGTAAAGATCGGTCAAGAACGGATCTTGGAACTTGGAAGCAGAAATTTTTAGAACCAGAACAAATATTCCGAGTCTGTGGAGGAACTCATGGATAACCTTCAAGGGGAAGTCTATGACATCAAAAGCTGTACTCAACTCAACTTGGATAGGAGATACATAAGACAGGACCTATCACTACTATCTGGCAGACAAGCCACCATTCCAGCACTCTGCTCTTATGAGGTAAAATCGAAAATACAATGGAATTGTGTGGATAAGCTGAATCAGTTAGATTGGTAAAATAAGACTACTTTGCTGGAACTCATTTCACGGGAATTTTCTATAATAAACAAGCAGACGAACTTGAATCATTCAGACCATAAATGGAACTAGAGCCCTTCTCTGCTGTAAGTACGGATGTTTGGAAAGCTATGCTAGACTAAAGGGTAGATAAAGACGGGCAAATGCTCTTCTCAAACTCTATGGATTGTAATTGGTACTGTTGACTCGTTAGTTTGTCGGATCAATGGTATCGGAGAAGATATTATAGGAAGCCCCCTTTATTGTTAGAGGCGCGCACAATACATCGTACAGTACCAAGATCAGAAATTGACATCACGATAGGCGACACCACTTTGACGACGCAGAAAGTAGTTAATTATCTTGGCATTCGATTGGACCTAAACTGACGTTCTGGGCTCAGATCCAACACGCTGCAACCAAAGCCGCTAAGGTCACCTTTTTGCTTAGTAACCTATGGCCAATATTGGTGGCCCTGGACAGAGCAGACACCAATTAATGATGGCAGTTACAGACTCTATTTTGCTTCACGGCAGTGAGAGGCGTTAAAGACAGACTGTAAAATGAAATTTTTATCGTCGGTACAACGAACTGCTGCACTGAAGGTGGCATCTAAGTCAGTCTAAGTCATCTAGATTTACAGGCAAGCTAGCGGAAGAGAGTGTGGGAGACTAAAAACGTGCACGGAGAGACGGTAAATGTCGACGACGCCAGAAAGAGAACCATAC
>QOCX01002326.1:9109-23146 GCA_005959815.1 Sarcophaga bullata | reverse complement strand
ATATAAAATAAAGATAAAATTCCGTAAACAATATATTTCCTTCAAAAAAAAAAAAGCAAGGGGTACAATTTTAAAGACAAATTGTTAGATTGATCTTATATGAAAGCAAAAAAAAATATAATAATTACTAAATTATAAATATTTACTTGTATTAAATGTAGCATATATACATACATAAATGATAATTAATTAATATTCTATAAATATTATACATATAATATATTTTAAAAGAAAAAATATGTAAAACTAAATATAAAAATTTTAAATGATAATTTTTAAGGGCAGTATAAAAATGGCTTAAAAACTTTGTATTTGTATTGTATTCCAAAATAAAAATAAAACAATTAAAAATTAACAACATATACATGTTTATATAAGTAAACATTTGAAATAAAACATTTTCACCAAAAGCAGATGCGATGATTAAATAAATAAAAGAAACATGAAAAAAATTATATTTCTTACAGTCAAATAAAAAACAAAATAATTGGAAAGTTTCAACTAAAATAAATTGTTTGCAGCAAACATATTAAATATTAAGCACAACAATATTTGTATTGAAATGAAAAACAAAAGTAAAATTAAATTAAACCCCTTAAACAATATTTAAAAGAAAAAAGTAAAATAAATCAATATTAAACAAGTAAGAGGATTAAAGATTAGTAGTAACTTTTTTGTAGCAAACAAACATCATGTTAAAAGAAAACCAAAAAGAAAATTGAAAATATTTTAAAGGTAAACCTTAAATAGTTAAATAAATTTTTTTTAAAAAAGATATACAAAAACTGGACTTAAGATTGAAAATATTGTATTTTATTTAGAAAGAGATCTATAGGAAAGCATTAGGACATACAAAATTGAATAAATTTCAGTAAAACAAATATTTTTCGTAAAAGTAACCCATAGCCATGGAATACAAAAATTATATTTATTTCACAAAATCTTAAAAATTTTTAATAAAACTAAAACATAAAAGCGACACCTTTTTGACACTCTAAAAAAAAACTTTTTACCAAAAAAAAATGTAAATTTTCTTTAAAAAAAAGTAAAACAGAATGTAAAAAACAATTGAAACAATTTATTAATTTATAAATAATAAATCAAAGAAGATAAATACTATACATATATAAATATATAAATAAAACAACATAAAGAAGAAACAAGTATAAATGAAATTATAACTTAAATTATACAATATTAAATGAACAATGTAAACCATATGTAATTTTTTGTAAAAACTCATGGAAACATTCACGAAAACATTTTTTTAGAGAAAAAAAAAAAGAACAAAAATTTCACCAACAGACACAACCAACTACACATACACTCATTACAGAAATTACAGCTAGAAATTGAAAATTTTTTTGCTAAATTTAATTTAAATTTAAAGAAAAAAAAAAGGAATTTATAAGAAAAATTATTAAAATTAAAAAAAGAATTTTGAAACACCTTTCAAACACTTTATAACAAACAAACTCTTTCAACACAACACCCTCCCTATTTGACTAACTCTAACCTTCTAACAATAACTCACATTTTATATGACAAAAATCTTAAACTTCCTTTTTTAAATATCAAAAATCGTTTCAATCTTTTTATCTTGTTTTCATTTAATAATAATTTATAAAATATATATATGTATACTTATATATATTTCAATATTATTAAAAATATTTCTTTAGTTTTTACGTCACTTTATATGTTAATTAATAATAACAATAATATAAAAACAAAAAAATACATATTTTTCTTCTTTTGCATAAATAATTCAAATAATTTGATTGGAGAATATGCAAAACAAAAGAAAACCTTTTATACTTATGTATGTCGCTGTAATTTGTTTGTAGTTTTAATTAATTGATAAAAAAATGTTTTCTTTTATAATTTATATATAATATTTTATAATAATGTATAATCAGTGTTTATTTTTATAGTAATAGTTATTACTTTTCCTTTATATTTACAAAAACCACAATAACATATTAATAATTGATATAAAAAAATAAAATAAAAAGAAATAAATTTATAATTATGTTTCTCATTACTATTAATTATTATTATTATTATTATTATTATTATTATTATTATTATATATATTATTATTATTAAAACAACAGAAAGAAAAATGCATTAAAAATGTGAATAAAGAAAAACAAATAAAAAAACAGATTTATTATGTAGCAAAAAAAAGCAAGTTTTTGTTTTATTTTACACGGATATAAGATGTACTTTGTTAACGGTTTTTCTTTTCCATAAAAGAGCCGGTTAATTAATTCTTATTGCCCACAAGATCCCAGTTTCTTACCCATGATTCGTAATAATAATACTCAAAAAAGAAAAAAAAAACAATATAAAGAGTACGAATGACTTGACACGAAAGATAGCTGAATGCGTTGATTATAATATTAACAGTGGCTCAGAATGTATAATTATACCTAGTATGAATTGTGTTCCACGTATGTGGAAAAATTAAAAAAAAAATTGATCAGGCAGAATAAAAAAAAACTTTCAAACCACTGTACAATGTTACCTATATTTATTTACATACATTAAAAATGAAAACAATACTAAACATACCGACAGTTTTCAGATTTTTTTTTCGTTTGAGTGTCCCTCTCACCCTTGACGTATAAAACGTCCATAAATGAAGGACGTAGCCATGTAAAAAGACAACTGCAGCTGCCTCTCTAGAGTGACATCGCTAATAAGAGGAGATAAGCGAATAACGGCTCCTGATTGTCGAGGGAAATTACCGCGCAAAATAAACCTCCATTGTTTTCACAAACATGCTACACTGTTACCAATTCTACTGAGATTATTTCCTTCATAAAGAAGTATAAACAAAAAACGCGGGCGGTTTTTCTTCTCATATTCGCTACATGCATCTAAATCGTTTTTAATTTTAATGTTGTATTTCTATCTATGGGCCTTGTACCCGCATTATTTTATTAAATGCTATATCTCTCTTCCAGTTGTTTATATAAAGAACTACAATTACATGATGACACAATTAATAATTAAATAATAGATATATCTCTATATAACTATATATAGAAGAAATTAAAATAAATGAATCACTAGTTATGCGCTGAACTCTAAGATTATATAATTATTATGTTTGACCTAAACAAATATTATAACATACTATTGACTTATTTCTCATATGTATTTTATCATTTTTATATCTATAGGAATTAAGTTTATGTTAGGATTCGTGTGTTTTTATGTAATGACGGTAAAATAGGATATCCAAATGAGCCAAAAGTAAATATATCTTGGCTATATTTATTACTACTATAAAAAATTGAATAAGCACACTCTGATTATACATTTATTAATGTGACAATAAATTTTAATAATTATGTCTTAGTTTATTCTCTGAAACATCGTTAGCTAAAGACATATGTATAGCATAATCAATTCTTAATTTGTCTATATCTACATACTACTTAAATTACAACTAAGCAAACTACATATGACAAATTAATAACCAGCGATCTCAATGCCTCAGTTATCAGCTAATAAAACGAATGGGTTCTTCTTTTGTTTGGTCAATGATCATTTATCGTCACATCGCGAAATTATTATGGACTATGTGGACTATTCCTATTACCATAGCACAGAAACAGACACAAGAAAAAAGATATTTTTAATTAAATCAGTTTTATAATTTAATAATAAAAATTTTGTGTCATCTAACCATATATAATTATATGTCTAAGGTGAGGAACGTACAATCAAAAAAACATATAATAGATATAAAAGATTATAGATTGCAATCTAGTTCATAGATCAATCACATAAATTTTCCTCATTTGGATATCTTATATCCAAAGTGTAAATCTTAATCTGTATAAAACTATGTTAAAGAATGGTTAAAAGTCTAAAATCTGTCTGAGTTTACAAATAGTCCAAAAAGGTACGCATAGGCAATAAGCGATTTCGATAACTGTACATATTTCATGCTGTTACAGCATAAGCGCATAGCAAAATACAACTCATATAATTAAACATATTCTTGAATGTAACCAATATATATTTTATAAATTACTTAGTAATTCAATAAGAAGAAACTACATATGCATAAAAAAGATATGAAACTAATTTTACTATGAGAATTTTAAATATAAAGATTTTGTGAATTCTCATAGATTTTTAATATTGGTAAATGTAAAAGTCTATCCCCTAGACTATTTATTGTTGCAGTTATCATTATTGAAATTATTGCGAGGCTGAATGATAAATATACTTGGACAGGTTCTCCCAACTGATTCCTGTCAATATTTGTACAAGCTGCGTCATATGCAATATGTTCGATAGAGCTTTTGCGGATATTAGCAATGAATCTGTATACGTGACTGCTTAGGGTTATGTGTAGAGACTACTGCTAGGTATGAGGCGAAAATAAGTGTATTACGTTAAAAAAAAATCAAAATCCATGAATTCGGCTACAAATTGCACCCTAATTTGCCTTAATCTACACATTTAGTCTCGAGTGCCTATTACTTGTTTACAAGGCCAAAGAAATGGCTCGACGGGAAGAAATTTTGCTATAATAGCGGAATCATCTCACAAACAATGTGTATAACACCACAAAGTGAAGAATTTTTTTCAAACACCTATGTTTCACTAACAAAGTCACTGACTTTCTTGTGAAAAATTAAAAAAAATTGAATTTGCTTATCCTTATATAAGTTTACAAAATGTGCAACCAAGGCAACATAATTATTATGAAGAAACAAATGTGTCGTACGACAGTGATTAAAATTAAATTTAAACAAAAATTATTCCTAAGGGTCCGGATTGCTCAAGAACCAGAAAAACATCTTCCCAGATTGACAAGACGAATCTCTTAACTTGGAATCAGCAATGTTTTCACAAGAACAACAACAAAACCACTTTAGACTTTCGCGTTCCTACTACAATCCGGAACGATCATACTTAAAGTCATTACCAACAAAGCGAATCAGCACCATCCAGAAGATTTTTCTCCAGGCGAGCAGAATAGACTGGTAACTTTAGCCTGCAACGTAACAAAGGATATAATCGTGATCCTCAATGGATTTGTTCTGTATACCTTACAAAGTTTAGGAGAAACACCATTTCGGTCAGATGCAATGTATACGGAAACTAATGTCACTTAAAAATATGTTCAGATCTTTCCAGTTAAGGGAAATATTGAAGTAATTTCATGCTAATTGATGTACCAAGTAACCAAATAGTAATAGTTGTAATGTGTTTTTGCAATACTCTTGTATAACGGTAACCAGCCATTTTTAATTAACGCAGATTATCAGTGCCTGCCCTTAAGCAGCTGTAGTGCCTGCACAGACAGGCCGTAATGATCTATATATGTATGTATGTATGCACATGATAAAAATTTTTCACTATATAACAATTTATAAAATCGAATCCTTTAAAATACCTATTTGCCTGTCTCAGTTACATACAATTTCAGAAAATCACTTAAAAGCTGTTTAATAAATTAACATATGTACGTACAATAAGCATATTAAATTTATTACGCACTTACAATATAAACCGCCATTTTTTAGTTCTTCAGGTGCATATTAGAACAAATCACTTTAATTTAATATACAATAAAACACTTTAAAACATTTAAATTTTTCAACAAATTTAACGATGACATAACTAAAACTTATTAAATTAATTTGTTTAAACTAAACACCACACACTTAACATTTGAAAAAATAAAAAATTTTAATTTTTATAGACCACCACCATTTATCCTCCGATTATTTAACTGTCACTAGAGCTTTCTTCTTTCAGTGTTACCAGTTCTTCTTGTTTAATGATTTAAGCCAAACTTGGTAATATTTTTTCTCATGTGTGTAGATTTGTACTTTTTTCACATTTATAGTACTTTTTTCTATAATATATTTTTATATAAACCCAATAGAATCTGTTCTCTGTAGATATGTAATGAAGAGTGGTGGTTGGATTTTTATCTCTTGTGAGGGCTTATTTACATAATTTCATTCTATATACTCCGATTGAATTTAGAATATAAAAAGCAATGAATAGGAGCGATTACCGAAGCATAAACTAATTTCGTTAAGCATTAACATTGTTTCTCATAGCATAAGATATTATAGACGTTTTTAAAGCTGTAAGCATCATTTATATCGAAAAATCGTTTACTTAGTTGCTAACATAATTCCCATTATTATGCGGTACAGAATAAACAAGCTGTGGTCCTTTCATATCCGTCTGCATTTGTAATTATTTTTGCAAAATCAGAATGAAAATGGTAAAAATAGATTGTATGGAGTCCACATCGATTATATTTAACACATATTTTAACGATTTTTTTATTTTTAAGTTGATTGTAAAATTTGAAAGATCTGGCAAATCTGGTCGAAACTTCATATTTTATGAAATCCAGCTTTGGCAACATTCATTTATAACTTAAATTTTGATTCTGTACGCTTCTTCTTTTCGTACGCTTGTTTTTAAAAAATTATTTATTTCGAGTTTATTGATTATAAAATGTGTTTTTCCGGAGACAGTGTTATTAATTAGTGTGTGCTTATTTTGCAAAAATGATTCACCATTAAATGCGTTCATAAATGAGAAATGTAGATACATACATCACATGTAAGTATAACAGTAATTGTGCGCTATACTAATATTTTTTTTGCGGCCCTATGCTCCCTAGAGGAGTTAAAGGAACTTAATATATATATATAGTCTATAGTCATGCAATATGCCACCATTGAAAGAAATTTGTCCCTCTGCGTTTCATGTCTCGAGTAGGAAAAAACCTATTACTATATTACTATTGAACAAAAAGTAGCAGATTTCTTTATGTTAAGACTATAACAGCTTACTGAGCTTCAGAAGTATACCACCATTGTTATACAATATCTGTTTTGTTCACTTCAGACGCTTTCTTCGCCTGTATAAATCCTTAAGAAAGAACACAGCGTTCAATAATTTCGGCAAAGACGGTACTTATTGATTCCAATTTTCTTTAAAAAAATGTCAGTAAAACATCGCTACTGCGTACTTGTAAGTAAAGGTTAACATATTACTTCTTACGTACCAAGGATCAAAAGGAATTAATTTCATACATTGGGACAAGAAAAACACGTATTCACAGAAGACAATTGTCTGATTGTTGCATATTGAATAAATGTTGTTGGTTTCTTTCTGTTTAAAGGAGGTAGTCAGTGAGTATCTCCAGTCCTTTACTTGTTTGCTTCACTTAAAGAAATAAGGTGATGTAAAAATACATTTTAATAAGTCGTTTTGTGTAAGCGATCTCTCCAACTGTCAACAAAAGTAAGTAAGTTTTGTGCAGTTCACTTTTTTTTTATAGAATTTTTACAACTTTACTCAAAAATTAAATATAATCCATGACTTGATGTTTGATGTCCTTGTCATGAATTTCGTGTTTCAATAGTAAGATGTTTTTCTAAATATTCAATCAGGTTCACAACTGTGTAAATAATTTAGGTCCGTACAATATGGGTTTTCTTCATTAACTTTATGCATGCTTCGTCCTCTTATGAGAGAGTGCTTTCATTGAATATTAACTATGTTTGACTTGGCCTGGCAGTGACGTCCTTCCAAAGAGATTATGTTTCTTAAGTGAAATTCCACAAAATTAAAATTCATACGTCATTTAAAAATGTATGAATTTAAAAAAATTCTAAAATAGACACGGTTTATGTTAAAGTTTATTAGGGATAATCCTTCCTTACCAATAAATTGGAAACTTTTTCTTTAAATTCGTATTTTGGACGACATTTTGTAATTAAAAATCATCTATATTATGCGCTGAACTGTTTTAATGTTCAGAACCGTTAATATTGAACATTGAAAAATTATTCTTTGCATGTCATCGTTATTGCATCATGGTCTCTATCACACATTTTGTGTAGGCTTATCTTTGCCTTTGTGCGAAATCATATATTTTATAGCGAAATGAAAAAGTATTAAAAAATGTAAGTGTCAAGAGGTGTTTCTATGGTTTATGTCAACAAAGAATGTTTTATATTATGATCCCCTTTGTCGGTGCAAAAAAAAAAAGGAAATTTTATCCTCTGTTTAAAACGACATCAGTACAAACAATCAGGACAAAATTTTTTTGCAATACAAAGGGGTAGAAATAATGAGGAGGTGTTTAAAGGGTAAAAACGTAACAATATGTACGTATATACAATAAGCATATTAAATTTTTCAGTTACATAGAACAAATGACTTGAATTTAATATTCAATAAAACACTTTAAGGGCCATTATAACAACTTGCCGCTAACTAAAGGGAGGATTTTAACGGGCAAATAAATTGTTTTTCATTATTATGCGTACGCAATAAGGTAGGAGCGAGCGTTAAGCTAAAGGGAGGATCATCCTACCTTTAACATTTAAATTTCACTTTATCTTTGAACTTGCCATGTTGTATTCAATATGGCAATAATAAAATAAATAACATAACAAATAAGAAAGCACGTCGTTTTTAAAGAACTTTTGTAAAGTGACTAAAGTTATCGATATTGCACCGGCATTGCCACATTTTTGAAAAAGTTAACTTTATTTTATTTGTAGGGTGTAATAAGGGAGATAAGTTAAATGTAACTATCTAAAGGTACCTTTAACTAAACCCAACTTTAACGGCAAGTTGTAATAATGCCGTTAGCATTTTTAAACTTTCAAACATATTTAACGATGACATAACTAACTTTTAAATTAATTTGTTTAAACTAAAACTCATACACTTAAGACTTAAAAATATAAATTTTTAATATTTATAGACCACCACCAGAGCTTTCTTCTTTCAGTGTTACCGGTTCTTCTTGGTTAATAGTTTAAGCCAAACCTGGTAATAATATTTTCCTACGTGTTTAGTAGATTTGAACTTATTTATTTATATATTATTTCAATTATAATACCAATCAACAACTTCTCTGCTAAAATTGAAACTTTTAAAGGCGTTTTATATACAAAATAAGGATAATATAATGTTTTTCATTTCCATTAAACACAAAAATCTTTTATTTAGTTTAACATGAACTATCCATTTAACAGTATAGAATAAAAAACAGTTGTTCGTTAATCCACATCTTGTCAGTTTTGCAGTTAAAATGTCATTATCCCAATTCATTTATAACTTATTTTTGAAATAGCATCACATTTGTCAAATTTTTTTCTAAATTAAAAAAAACGCTGAAATTATTTGCACATTCTTTTTTCGAGGTAAGGGGGCCCATCAGGTTTCAAAAGTTTTTTCGTGTGTGTGTGCGTGTGTGTTATTTTGGCGTGGATCTTCTTCTGTATGTCGTTTTGTGAGTGGATGTTTTCATTCTGAATGAATGTGTTTATGTGGTCTCGACTTGACCCTAAAATTATATTTTTACTTTTCACACTTGAATTTTTGGGAAGGTGTGCAAATTATTCGTGTGTCGAGCTTTCTAGGATGCGTAAGGTTTTACACAGTGTGGGTGAATTTTAACAAGGTGGGTGGTGATAAAATTCTAAATTCACCAGTGGTCGGTAATCGAAATAGGTACTGCTGAATACAATAATCAGCTGTACTATTAGGTGGATGAACTAATAACAGGTGCGCGATTATGAAGAAGTTAATTATCACCTCGATTAGTAGGGGAGCCACTGCCGGGGTTCAACAAATTTACCATTAAACAAATTTGGTGGAGTCAGAGTCATAAAGTAGTTGCCCATTTGTGGCCTATCTATTACGGCATATAAAAAGTAAAATTTAAAAAAAATATTGTGTAATATTGTGCTAAAGGTGGTGAAGCATAAATAACCCAATATTACCTGAATTATAAAAGTACATAATAACAAAACTTGGTCTTCTTCCTTCTGCTCCCTAAAAATAAGCAACAAGAATTGATAATATCTTTCGTCTCGAAATAAATTTATAATTTTTTGGTGCTTTTGGTTCGAATATTAACAACAGGAAAAATTCAATACAAAAACTTATGATAAATTCAGATTTGTTAATTATTTTTTCCCCGCCCCCTTTGGTGATATCTTTTTCTGAAGTTGGTGAAAAAAATAATTATTTCCTGTCAACATTGGTTGCAAACGTGGTAGGGTTACACATTTCTAAATTTACATGGTGTGGTAGATAGAAATAATGTAGTTGGTAATAGAGATAAGAGTTATAGCACTCTCAACACATTAATATTCACAATGTCGTATAGCGTTCTTCCTAGAATATTTACTTTTATCATTGTACACATCAGCACTAACCTACACTAGCTCATTGGCTAAAACAGAAGTAATTTTTAAAAATGTAATCAAAAGTATTTCTACATATTATTTAATATATTAAATGTATTTATTATTGAAAAAAAATGCTAAATTAGAAAATAAAAATATGCGTTTTTTAGAGACATATTTTTTAAAAAAAAATTCAATTAAAAGTATTAAAAAATAATTTCAGAGATTTTCTTAAATTTTTCGTCACTTTTTTAATTTTTTTTATTATTATTATTATTATTCCTTCTTCGTGGTAAATTTTGAGTTTGAGAATTATGAAATCCGGAATAAAACTTGAAAACCAAAACTTGGGCTGAATTTCAACTTAATTAGCGGAGTGATTGGGTATATGAATTATAGCTAGTGGGTATCTGGGACGTATTTATAACATGTACTAAAGGGAAATGGAATATTTCTATATTTTAAAATTAAAATCAAAGCCTCAGTTATCAATTATATTAAACTTACATCCAGTATAATATAAGTGGAATAAAAGAATCGGTTAAAAAGTGTAGTATTGTCGAATTTTAAACACATTTGTGCTTAAGCTGTAATAACTGACACTTTATAGCTTTTCAGATATTTAAAAATGGCAATACTGTAAAGGCATGAAGTTAATTAATCCAGAGATAAGTTTATTTTTAGTACATTAGACATAATAAAGCCAAGTCACAAGCTTTTGTACCGCAGATTTAATTATTATTATTAGCGTATTCGAAAATGAAACAATGATTAAAATTTTATACATAATTATGTAATATTCACTACATTGTGTGTTTTATTAAATCTATTAAATAATACATGTGTACAAAATCGAATAAATATTCTTTGTTTAAAAGCAAACTTAAAAATAAACATTAATTTTTTTACCTGTTTTTAGATTAACAATAACTATATACAAGAAATGAAACCATATACACGAAATAAAATTAAAGAACGTCCACTTAAGATTAAACGTAAAACCAAATCTCTAGGAACATTTTTTCCAATAATTGATTTGGCCAATTATGCCGGAATTCTGTGGCCAATTTCCTTTTGCAACTGAGATTGCATAGCATCCCCAACGAACGACATTGTCCGCGTAAGGAACAAATTTGTGGGCATTCGACCTGCAAAGAGAAAATATAAAATCAGTTAAAGAGAAGTGAGCGTAATTTAAGAGTAACTTAACGTAGAATGGATATTATTGACGAGGCAGTAGAAATTCATATTGACTTTATCGACATCGATATTAATAAGTTAAAGAATCGACATGCAAATAAGTGGCACCATTCTTTTCATGTGTTGAAACTTTACCAGTTAAATCAGCAGTGGAACCCTCTGTATTAAAAAAAATATAATGATAAGTTATTTAATTATTATTGAATATTCTTTATTATTTTCAAATAACACTTACCAAATACAGCATGGAAATCGCCGCCACCGGAAGCGGGTATAATTAATAAAACACCCGAACTAGTATATTTAGCTTCAATTTTCAATTTGGGCATTAAGATTTTAGCCTCAAAAGGTTCACCATTCTCACTTAGTTTCAATGACTTAACTTGGAAATTACTAGCACCAAATACTTCCATATTCTTTAAAGTGATTTTATAACCTTGAGGTCCATCAGTCAACTGCAGAGCCAGTGTGTTCATTTTGAAGGGTTCTACAGAAGGTAACTGCAATAACAGAATAATAAAAGATTATGATTTATTAAATGTTTTCTTTACAAATTGTTTGTGAATTAATGTTAATAGCCATGTTGCATAATTGCATTGCGTTTTACACGTATGTACATAAATTTACTTAAAATGCACTTACGTTCATTGTAATTATTAATTTTTTTTTCGTTTTTTGTTTTTCTGATTCGCAGGTATAATTATTTAATTTTTTTCTTTAATTTTTTTAAATTTTTTATGTTTAAAAGCTTAAATTGTCTATGACAAGCGAATTTTGGTTCACAAAAGTTTATTGAACCTCAATAATCTTGTAATATTGTATTTTGTAAAATGTTGTTGAGTACTTCTTTTTTTTTGGAATTATAAAATTATGATTTGAAAATTTTTGCAAAAAGTATTGGAAAAAAAATAAATAAATAAGAAGAAGACATATTTACATTGATATTCAGTTGATATAATTTAACAGTGGCTAAGCTATATTTTTACGCTTTATATGAAAGATTACATTCACTAAAGAACTAAAGGCTGTTGTTTTCGAATACCATAAATATGCATTTTAACTTCTAAATAAAAATTTGCCAATAGTGGATGCTTCTATGATCTCTTTAAAAATCATTAGTCAACATTAGAATAGCTGCTGATTATTAAATGTAATATTTGCAGTTGATCTTGAGCAAGTTGTTCTGTATTGCTGCATTTATGATAAGTATTCTCTTATAAACATATCTCTTAAGAACTGGTGAATGGTGATTCAGGTTTCATTAAAAGAGTTGGAATTGATACATAGTAAGCATTTGGTTATAGTTTGCTACTAGAAAAATTCTCATCATATATTTCTTCAACCAATAAAAGGTAAATGAAGTAAGAACTAAATCGATAACTTCACATATAATAAATTTTTGTTGTTGGTCAAATCAATTTGCAACAAATTTATGTCACTTTTTTTCATTTCCCGTAAAATTATGAAATCCATAAAGTAACAGATTTCCAACGATTGACGGTATATAGACACTATCGTTTGAAGATCTTATTGAAAATTCATCAATTATTGTCAAGAAAACAGATACTGCTGTGAATAAATAAATAACAGCAGTAATACAAAGCAATTAATTATTTTTTCAATGAATAGTTTATTTAAGCTAAGAGAAAATACGTTGCACTTCAAGAAAATTAGAAAGTGAATATTTGTTCTGTATTGAAAATTGTCGAGTTCTAATACCATATAACCGCTGCTTCTTCTGTCTCAAAAAGAAAATCTTATTTTAAGGCAGCTTTTTAATGTTAATCGCAGACATGGTGACTTAAAATTATTCTTTAATTGAGCTATAAAACATAACCCTATAGTCTATAAATAGGCAATAAGTGTCTACTTGTTTCCTTAGGTGTTGAAACAATTTACAAAATTGTCTCATTAAGGAAAGGCTACACACATTTTGATAAATGACTGTGATTGACAGGTGACCGTTAAGTGAGGAGTATTTACTAATAACTTAGTCAACTGATTTTGTGAATATGTAACCCTAATTTTTAAAATTGAATACCCATATAATTACTTACTTGCTTAATTGGTCATTACAATACTCTGATCAAGATTATGTATCTAACTTCTCACGCCACCCATATTGTGTGTATTAATTTTATCAATGTATGGCGAAAACTACAATTAAGTGTCGACTCCGAACGACATATTCTTATGAGAAACTTTTCATGATAATTCTATTTACTCTCAGACTTTTTGCCGGAAGAATGGTGAGAGAAAGTAGTCGTTATGTTCGAATTGTCTCCACGTGAGGTTTAAAGCACGGGCTCTTGTCTAATAAGCCAACGCACTACCTAATAGATTACGGCGACTTCCGCATTAATAATTAACAGATTCTTTATAAACATTTCCTATTAATGTAAAGCAAATTGTGCTAGCAATTAAATGTCAATACACAGATGCCTTTTGCAAGTATTATATATAAAATGTATCTTCCATAATAAAGATTTTTTTGTGATTAATTTCTAAGTAATTAAATATTTGTCTTGTATCTTCATAGTCTTTAAAAATATTAAAAAAATTATATAATTTTCTCTTTCCAGTTTCCAGTTTTTCATTGTACAAATGTGTCTTAAATTTCAAATAC
>QOCX01002325.1:0-23146 GCA_005959815.1 Sarcophaga bullata | reverse complement strand
TTAAAACGATCCCCTCGATAGCCCGGGTTCGAGGTATGCTATTATATTCGGCACCAAAGATGCATAACTTTCCATGAACTCTTCTGATGGTAATAGTTTGACTTAGCAAAGCGAAATAGTGCCTGTAATAGATGGACTGCTTGTATAAGTATCACAATTAATACATGCAATTATCGCCTTATAGCACACAGATCATCTAACTTTTTAGCCCAACGAACATCATGCAAATGATTGGGCGTGCATAACATCTCCATGGCTGTGGTAAAGGAAGAATGTATCTTGGGATGTTGTATCTTAAATTTCCTTGCCAATTAATTTCATTTAAAAATATCAGATCAAAACATGAGAAATCATGGACCTCGTTCTCACGCAGCAGATATATTATGAGATCGCTAGTAATAGTGTACCAAACTAGGAGAGATGCCTGATTTTTGAATTCCCGCTAAAACTTGTAAAGCCGAGTTGCGTGCGAATTTTGTAGTTGCCAAAAGTAGCTGGAGTACATTGCCAGCGGGAGGTTCATTGTGGCCAAATCTTAGGTTCAACTGTTGTTGTTTCCAGTTTGTGTAAAGAGTTCCCTTTTGGCAACTAATTCCAACGTTGATCGAGCATTTTCTTTGGAGAAGTTCACATTGTAATGATCGAACTTATATAGTGTCGCGTGGTCCGATTAGAAAATTGTTTCATCCATTAGCTTCTTGAAAAGAGAGCATAGCCTCTTATCGCCACCATAAGAACATGACTCGCTCTAGACAGATCATAACTCAAATGGTTGAATTAAATGGCGCCTTTGAATTGATGCCACGCTTATGGTCCGATATGGTAATATTCGATCACATTAATAGGGAGAGTCTTCTAATGCGTTCATTGAAAATAATGGTAACCAGTAAACCAGATGTTAGCATAAAAAGCCATGAACAATTACCAGAACAATTTGCTAAAGTTGCATTGGATATATACACCAAAGTGGAGGAATCGGAAGGTAGACAAAAGAAACTCTCCTTTACTGGCCATATGATTGGTGATATTTTAACGTTATTGGTACGCGGTGGCAATTGGGAAAAGGCTGTTGAAGTTTTCACAAATATTGATAAAAATCAACATCGTATACCGGGCACACCCACAGAAGCTTGTCTTATGGAATTTGTAGAAGCTGCCATAGTCAATAAGTCTCCTTCACAAGCCATACAATGTTTGGAGTATGCTGTTGAGAACAATATGGATGGCGTAGTGATGGCAAAACGCATTAATAAAGGTTTCACTTTGAATGAGGTTCACCTGTCAAAGGTGAAATCTTTGGTAGGCGATAGTTTTCTAACGGAATAATTGAAATAGACAAACTTTTTCCTTTTAATTTAGACTAGTATGTACAGATGAATGCTTATGATTTATTGATTGTTTTGTTAAATATGCTAATTAAAGTAAATAAAACACACAAACCGTTTACAAACATTACCACTTTATAGTTACATGGTAATACTTTACCTGTGTTCTTGGGCTTTCTAGCTGACATGTCTTGTTTATAAATGTTTTATGGCTTCTTGTAATGAAAACTCTTTGTGTCAAGTTAGTGCTTAAAAAACTTAGATTTATTATTGTTGTTGTATTTGTATTTTGATTTGAAAACTTATATATTCTTTCATTGTCTACAAAGATTGACTGCTGATGTTAAAACTACAAACTCTAACGACTTTTGGTGACTTGTTTTAAAACTGTTTCCCAATGAATACCATCATGTGGTAGGGAACTACTTAAAAACGGCGATAACCATACCAAATGCCAACGTTCGCCCAAAATCATTTCCAAGTTCTTTTTCCAACCCAAATCATAATAAGAGAAATTACGTTCATAGGTGGTAGCTCCCTTCAAAACAATGGGCAAATGGAAACATAATAACACCACGGTATAGATAAACAATACAACATTGATTTCATATATAAAGATTGCGCCACGACAGTTCAGTAAAGAAGCCAAAAAATGGAAAAACAAGTTTAAGGGCAGTGCTTAGACTGCAATAGACATCACGATGCAGCCACCAAATGTATAAATTATTGTAAATAAACGAATAGCCAAAACCGATTACCGAGTAAATCAGAAATATTATAAAATAACGTTGATTTCGATGGCCAATACAGTTGCTGTGAAAATGCAATGATGATCCCGTTTCAATACACAAGTTTTGCAAATGTCACAGTGCCACGAGCGAGTTGGTGCCAATAACTCACATATTGGACAAAGGCGCCACTGTTTTCGTAGCTGTGCGTCCAGCGGTGGTTTCAGCATTACGGCTTTAAAAGAAAGAACACAAATATACGAAAACATTTCAAGTTTATTTCTCTTTATCACAAATTACTTACATCTTACGCTTGGATCTTCCAATATACAGGCTATATAATTGCCCATTATATTATACACCACATACACACCTCCTAGCCATGTCAGTATAAACATTATGCTGCCCGGTTCATGAAAGGCTGGCATAACAATGCACAATTCGAATATAAAACATGCAGGTACAAAGGACAGTAAAAATATTAAACAGCCTAAATCGGCCGGAGATTGTGGTATTTCTCGCATAGATCTAATCCGAAACATTTTTAAAGTTGTTTTATATTGTTGTTGTTTATTGACGAAAAAAAAGTTTCTTATTCAAAAATATATCCCTTGTTATAAATGCAATCAATTTGGTCTTAACAGACTTTTAATTTTAATGCTTTACGTTGTAAAATTCGTTGTATTTGTTTTGTTTATTTTATTTCCAATATTTTCTTTTATTTTTAATTTTTATATTTTTATAGAAATATATTTACATATACATACACATGCAAATGTACTTCACTTCCTTGTAAACACAGATATAAAATAACTGTAACATTTGACAGCAATTCTGAAACAGTAAAGCCAAGTTAAGTTCGACTATAAGAAATGAGATTTCAGTGCCTTCAGCTTTGTATATAAACAATGCTTTTTATTCAATCGTTTATAGTTCAAAATGGCCAGTATTATAGTGACTAAGGAAGATGCTTTTCAATTTTCCACAACAAAATGAAAATACGTGATTGTCCGAGGCCTGGAATGTGAGGTATTGATTATTAATATTTTTAATTAAATGTTTGTGTACTTAAAAGCGAATTAGAACTAGTAATTATTATCGCGGAATATGTGTTTAACATCCGAAGTGGAGTTGAAACAGATTTGGCCTTGTCTGCTTTGCAAATTTATTTGACTGCCGACAATCTCAGAAGGATCAATATTTTGGCCTCAGTATGGACTTTCTGTTGTTTTTGATGTCTTCAATTGCAATAAAATATTGTGCCTTAGCGTCTTGCAATTCAATTTATAACTCCGTATGTCTACGAATATTCCAGGGAGAACGATAAGCCGCTGTAATGCGGTGGTCAGGGTGGTTACAATGACGGAATTGTGTTAACAATTGCCGGGAAACCAGCAAGGAATGCAGCTTCACAGGTAAGATCCTTATGTAGATGATTAACAGTAGCCATTTTCACATACTCAGTCTGCAAAGCATTTTCCTGCATTCTGTAAAGACCTTTCCATTAAATGTCGCTTAAAAAGTAGGTTCATAACTGAACTGTCTATCGACTCCTTCCTTCTACCCCTCGATAAATAAATATTAAATACTTTCGTGAGTACATAATGTTATAATAAAACACAAAATTTCTGTCACTTTTTAAGTGTTTTATTTCGTCTTCTTTTTATCACTAGTTTTTAATTTATCAGTCTTGACTTTTGCCGTCAGCTTCCAATTTATACCATCGTCTGGTAATTCGCTTTTTAACAATGGCGACAGCCATACTAAATGCATGCGTTTACCAAAAACAGTTTGTAAATTACGCTTCCAAGAACCCATATTGTAAGGATAATTTTTATCCTTTTCATAGCATACACCACCTTTAAAAAGACCGGGTCCATGATAGATAAGCAATACGACACTATAAACCACAGCTAATATATTGAGATTGTAATAGACCAGGAACAGATTGTGGCTTAAGGAACCACTGACCAACATCAACAGAGGACAGGTCATTCTCAAAATGGATAGCCAATTACGAAATACATGAGCTTTTACCACCCATAAGAACAGGGAATTGTAGACCAATGCATAAGTGGCACCAATGAATAGGAATATTACGAACATCATAAAGTAACGGTGATTCTTATGGCCCACACAGCAGCCCACAAACAGACAGTGATGATCACGTTTAAGGATACAGGTTCGGCATACTGAACAATGCCAGCTTCGCGGTGATGCCATCTTTTCACATTTTTCACATTCATGCCAGCCTAGTGATTGCAATTTAGCTTTCTCCGTTTCAGGTGGCTTGAGATTTTTAACTGAAATTAGAAAATGAATTGATTGTGATGAATTTATTTCAACATTTTTAAGGAATACAGCAATAAAGTTTGGAAGCTATGGGCTGTTGTATCTATTAATTGTCTGACCACTTAACACTTGAATAAGTATCCACAATAAAATGAAATGTTCAACAAACATAAGGGATAAGAAATGATTCTTTTAAGTCTCTTGATTGATACTCACAATCGACACTTGTATCCACCATTAGACATGCAACGAAATTCCCTTTGATCTGAAAGATTAAGAACATGGCCAATGCAAAGGTAAACGTGTGCCAGAAACCACCCGGTTCATGAAAAGCCGGCAATACAATGATTATTTCGAAAATAAAAATTATCGGCATAAAAACACCGATCAATAGAAAGCACAACCAATCGACTAAGCGTCGCGGTAGTAAATGTGTGCGTATTTTCATTGTTTTCACTTTGTTTTTAATTTCTTTTTTGTTTTTGGTTTTTTATTTTTGGTATAGTTTAGTTAAAAATATTAAATTTTTTTATTTAATTTTAATTAACACACAAACACAAACTAAAAACAAACAAAATAACACAAGAATTAATAGAAAAAAAAATGTTGTTACCTCACTCACTACGCTAGAGAGTAACAACCAATACTAAGTAATTAAATGCTAACGAAACTCAAACTATGTGGAGCTTATTTTAATAATGAAAATCAGCTCTCTCTCCCTTTATTTTATACTCTCTTTATATTTTTTCTATGCTCACCTTCTCCAATATCACGTGAAGCCAGCAAAGCTCAATGCAATTGATCATAATGACGTTATAAGTTATCTTATCTCTTTGGCGTATAGTTCATAACACTAATATGATGAGCATGAAAAAGCTTTTCTTTTACTTTAATTGAAAGCTTTAGCTCGTTATACGCTTTAATTCGAATGGTTTCTATAACGAAAGTGTTAAAAAGTTTACTTTGGGGATTTTAAAGAGGTTTTTGGCTACTTAGATGGAAATACCTTTTCAATCTTAAGTGCTTACTGGGTTGATGATTAACTAACAAGGGACTACTACAAGAGACATCGACAATTGAGGAATAATGACACAGAAGGAGGAATTACTAAGATACTTTGTTCGACCTCGATCGTGGAAAAACCATGAGTATTTAAAGATTGAATAAGGGTAGCTAGAGTATGAGCGTATTCACGCTGCATCCTTACGCGAATACCTGCCTCTTATTGGCGCGCTGGAAAATGATGAATGCAGCACATGTGGTAAAGACATCAATGGAATGAAACACTTTTTATGTTATTAACCAACATTTGTAAGCTCGAAAAGCCAGCATTTTGACGAACACAACACTACGCAAGAACCACAAACATTCAGAATGACATGCAGGATATCTTGATGAACCCATATTGAATCGAATTAAATGTAAATAATGCAGGTGGATTGGCTTACTAGACGTAAGGTCTAGGTTCAAACACCTGCTCAGACATCTTGAACAAAGCGAAATATGAAAAAGAGATTCTTTCAGTGCCTGACTTTCAGCACTGGCTACGAAAAGTTTCTCACAAATTTATCGTTCTCAAAGGACTTTAGATCATGCCACTCATTAAATTAATTCTAAATTCTATTATTGCCTAAACTGATAGTTCATTATTAAAAAATGTCTACACTTATTGTGCTTTAAATCTCTTGACCTTTCCAATAATTCTGATGCGAATGAAAATCCTAACCTAGAAAATGTTTTTGAAAAGAAATCTATTTTTAGTCTTATAAGAATCGAATTATGTTAATAACATTTATTTCAATGGACTTGGTATAAATATTATTTATTTTGTATTTTGTTTTGTTTTCTTTGAAATTTCAATATTTTTTTTGTGTTAATTAAACTGTTGAGTTTTTCTAAAGTTGTCGTAATAAATTACGATTATTTTGTTTCATTTTGTAAATGATTCATCCGTCATCACACGGTGTATTTGATGGAATCGACGAAAAAATAAAAATCGTGTCCTGCTTCAATTAGTGTGTTGTTAACATCAAACAATTTTACGTATTAAAATAATGCATATTTCTTCCAAAAATAACAATAAAAAAGGCATATAATCGGTCATGCACGACTCACACGATTCTTAACACGCATTACAAAGTGCAACAAAATTTAAGAAGAAAGTACGTTTCAATGCATTTTTTTTAACATTGGTTTCTAAATAAAGAAAATTATTTCGAGTTGTTACACAGCACGTGATATATTAAAACAAGTCTATCTGGGTAGAAATGCCTTTCACCAGGAACCTAAATTGCTTACAAAGTATAGCCGTTTTTATTGTCTTCTGCTATGAGTCTTCAAGATATTAAATGCTTTTGCCAGTTTCTTTACCATGATTTGTCACCATGTGCGTTTGGGTTCACTTTTTCTGTTGGCCTGCGGTTTAGATTCATAACGAAAGGCTTTCATTAAATAGCTCTCGTAATAGTGTATTACAAGGCATTAAAGCTTGAAAAAAGCCAGCCATTGGCTATAAAAAATGCAAGTCATCGACCCAAAAAGGCAAGTCATCGACCAAAAAATGCAAAGTCATGGCGCCAAAAATCAGTCACAAAAAAAATGGCAAGTCATCGCCCAAAAAAAAAAATAAAGTAGACAAAAATACAATCATAGATGCCGAAAATAGCCAGCCATCAACCAAAAAAATCTTTCGCCATAAAATTAAAGTCATGAACGAAAAGTGCAAGTTATCGACAAAAGTGCAATGCAAGTCATCGACAAGACACCGCACTTTTGCCTGCCTATACAAGAAAACTTTCTGTTGCTGCCTTTGAAGAAAACAATTAGCTTGGGCGACTATATCTTCGGTCCCAAGTAATCGTCTGACTTTAAGAAAACCAGTTTTGAATCTTTGGGACTATCGTGCCATTTTATTCGCAAACTTGTCTGACTTTAGTGTTATCGTTTTGCACCTACTTGTTAAGTAATTTCTTTGCCGATCTGGCATACGTGCAGATCTTATTGATGGTATCGAATGGTAACGACAACAATGGTTTCTAAAATTTGTAGCATAAAGACAGCATAATAGTTTGATTTAAACTCTCTCATGATTTTAATAATTTTTAAGTAATCGATAAGTCTCCTACTCATCTCTAAAGGTAGTTTCATTACACTCGAACCTTTTATTGAAATGAGAAAAGTAAACTTTTAATGCTGCTTAAATGCTTTAGGGTGCCTAGTTTAAAGCCTACAAATTCAAATTGAAAGCAAGTTTTCGATAACATGACACTTAAAGCTTGTGTTGTATGTACAGAGTATACAGTAAATATCTGTACATACATACATATTTAATAGCCATAATCTGATAAATAAACATTTAAAACATTTCTAATTGACAATTAATAATGTAAACTTTCTTTGAACACATTTTTTCTTTAGCATCGAAGCCAGTAATTATAAAAGCTAATAAAAAAAATATCTTATCAATCTCTCATGACCATTCTAATATTCAATTTAGAATTTCACAGCCTTAAATATTAGTGCAGATCAGTGATAATTTCACTACGTTTAGTACGCTGAACAAATCTTCAACAAATTTTCGCACCTGCTTTCAGTCAGGTATTATGATGGATTTTAAATGGAATACGTTTAAATAAACGCCGAATTTGTAACGTGGAAGAATGTTTATTAACATAAAAGCTTAATACCAAGTAGTTCAATGGTTCAAGAACATAGAAGGCTAGGTTGTTTCAAAAGTGGACAATGCTGTGACAGGCAGGCCACATCAATAGGCAGGTTAAGATCAATCTTTCATTGCCTTAAATTCTTTAAAACACCCATTTGTGACCTCATAAATAAGGCTGCAAAGAGTCTATCGAGGCTCTAGACCATAGAGTTACACAATAGACAGAATTTGAAGATTATTTTCTTTGTACATGATTTTTTTCCGATTTTTTTTTTTTTTTTTTTTTTTTTTACGTTGTGCGTGATAATATTTCGTAAGAATTTATTGATTGATTTGGGAAATTCTATTATTTTTACACGTTAATTGATTTAGAAAATAAAATTATTTTCAATGCTAGACAGACGTAAACAAATTCTTATTGAAGGTCAAATTTATTTGTTTTTTTTTTTTTTTTGTAAAAAAAACAAACTCTTCTAAATAAATACCCAAAATATTACAAATAAGTACAGATAAACTAATTCCAATTTACGTATGTTTTTATATTCAATTTAAACAAACAGGGTGTAAGAGCCGTTTTTCTTACCATTCAGGACTTTGATTTCGTTCAAGTGCACTCGAAAACCCTCATTTAAGCCTCACCCCTTTACTAAATTAGTGCTTTTAAAGCGCTTCTAAAAGGTAACAGTATCAGACGCTGCTCAATATGAGAAATGGACATTCCATGGCTTTCAAACGCAATGTAAGTTTTATTCTAAGATCCAATATGGACCCCATCAGTTGGAAATTTTATGCCGCAAATAAAAATCTGATGTTGATCCCCTCTAGTGTGTAATTTGAACATCCATTCAAACAAATCAAAGTCAAGCAATAGTAATACAGTCAAAGGAGCTTTTTTTTGGATAAAATCGTAATTTTCAATGACCATCAAGCCTGAACGTCTTGCATTTATATCAAGGGTGTTACAGATCTCTTTTAGAACACAAATTATTTTTTTTTTACAACCGTATGGATGCAGAAAGTTTAATAATCTCCCCATAAAATAGTGGAGACATCAAAGGTCCTTCCTTAGATACAGAGACATAGAAGATAACAACAAATACAAGGCATTTGCAAAAACTGGTGCAACTAATTCGAAGAAATTCAGACGTAGAGGGGCAAACAAACTCACAGACTTAACTTATCTGCAGAGGAAAGGAGGGATAAAGAAGTAGCTGGTTTAATAACCTATGTCTTCTTTCTCTCTTCTCTCTCTCTCTCTCTCTCTCCTCTCTCTCTCTCTCTCTCTCTCTCCTCTCCTCTCTCTCTGGTCTTGTAGAGTTAAAGAAACACCTGATTTGAAGGGCGATTTTATTCTATACTTTGTAACAGTTTCCAGCTGAGCTAGTTTTTTGGTCTATCACTGCAGATACCAGTATGAAAAGGCTTGGCATCTGTGCTTGCCTAAAAAATTTATTGGGTTCTTGTATTGGGTGCAGTGGTGATGAACTTTGCTCATTAACTCATTGTCTTTCCCAAAGGTTGTGTTATACTCTCTGAAGGCTGAGGTGCCTTCGGTATGGGATATATTGAGAAATGCAGAGTATTTTATCATAATTAGTCATTACAACCCTTCAGTCAGGATTTGAGCCAGTTTTTGATCTATCGCTGCAGATCTCAGTATGAAAAGGCTTGGCATCTGTGCTTGCCTAAAAAATTGGGTTGTTGTATTGGATGTACTGGTGATGAACTTTGCTTTCCCAAAGGTTGTGTTATACTCTCTGAAGACTGAGGTGCCTTATTTTGAGAAATGCAGAGTGTTTTATCATAATTGGTCATTACAAATCTTCAGTAAGGATTACAACCTAGCTTCTGACACCACTTGTGTGGTATGAGTGTTAATTTTATCCATGAGTGGCGGAACCTACAGTTTAAAGTTGACTCCGAACGACAGATTTTTTGAAAAACTTTTTCATGGTAATTCTGTTTAATTATTCTTAAGGTTTTTCAGAAGGCTGCTGAGGTGAAGTCGCCTAAGAAATATTTTTTTCATATTTCGTTTTGTTGGAGATGCCTGACCTGGGGCTTAAAACGATGTCCCTCACGTCTATAAGCCAACATACTGCGTACTAGGCTAACGACGAATTTTAAATTCGTAACACTTATGACGAGATAATTGTTTGTCTTTTGGTGCAGTGGAACTTGAGAAGTTCGGATCAGTAATCGATCGCTTAAACTCCAGTTAGTATATCGTTTCAGCAGTAACCCATTAATTGCGCATTAAATAACAAAAGAAATGCCGTAATCAAGAGATCATCTATAGATTCGTTTCTTTCCTAGAATTGACATTATAATCAAATATTGTTATCCAGCAATTTAACAATTTTATAAATTGAAGAATAAATTCAAATAAATACAATTTATTATGCCAAAAAGGCCAAAAAAAAACTAAATTTACATATGCAAAAAATAAAATAAAATAAAAAAAATGAATTTACTTTCGCCCTCTGCCATTAAATTGCGTTCGCTCTCAGACAGACGGTCTTCTTAATGCCATGGTTCAAACCCTAACCATATAAACAAACTTGTCGCATGTTCGAGCCATTTTTTTTTTTTGATCAAGTCAAATAGAGAGAACAAAACGTAATGATGACTGACCGGCTGGCTGTTTAATCAACAATTCGTTTAACTTGAACAAATAAAATTTTGTTTATTGCCAAATGGCAATAACTTTTAAAGAAAAGAAAATTTCTGATATTGAAATAATCAAATAATAAACAACACAATTGAATTATAATTGAATATAAAATAAAAGAAAAATAAGTGCTAATAAGGTTATTAGGGTATCAATTGAGCACAGTGTCGTTATTTATTATATTCAATGAAGAAAATTTTGTTTTATTTAATAGAAGGGAGAGAGGCATTTAGCAACCGTGCGTAAAAAAAGATTTTTCACTTTTCTTTCTTTTATTGTAAAGAAAGAGTTATCAAATGGAAACGAAATGCAGTTTACTTTCTATCCATAATTCGTAATGACGGCTAGCATTTTTCATAGTCAAAATCGACATCACTTATGTATTTATAATTATGGTAGCTTTGGCATCTCCATTTCGTACGGTTTGCTCTTATTATACACACACGTAAGGTTGTATTGTTTTACATCTGGTAGTATCGTGTGTCTCCAGATATAATATGTTTAAATCGCCGCTTGATGATTCCATAATGCCTCTTAAGGTTGTGTTGTCCTCCAGATAGCTTGAGGATTCTACGTCTTCATTCTGATACTATCGAGCTTAATTTTGATAATAAAGGGAATCCACCAAACAGTTTCTAGTAATTAAAACTATCAATATGAGTTTATCAGTGATTAAGGTTAAAAATTTGGTTGCTAGTAGTGTTGCGGTTAAGATAGTTCTGCATATGATGCTAGGAACTTGTTAAAAATGCCTTTTGATTATACTACTGAAGTTTTATTATTATTCTACTCTTTAAAAATGGAAATCTGCACACCACATAAGTGCCAATGGCTTAGAACATACCTAAGTAAAGCAAAGAATATAACATGAACTGTCCTGGATTGAAACCTTCAGGTTAAAGTTGTTTCAGAGACTGATGTACATGCAGTTGTAAAAGGCTGACTAGACATTCTTTATTCCATTGGTATTTCATGGATCTTCCATCAATCATTTTTATAAATTTTTCCAAGATTGCAATTGGTACAGTAGTACCCGGTTTTTGAATACTAAGTTTGCCATCTGTCGTTGCCTAAAATTACGGCTTTAGAGAAGAGGAACTTTACTGAAGGAGTCCTACTCTTTATCAGGAGATGTCCCCTTCTTGAAATTCTTATGATATTTGTTATTAATTTGTATTCTCTGCGGCTTCAGAGTACAGCCTGAATGAAAGTTATACAAGCTTTTCAATAAAATTAAGAAGCCGCAGTCTAGTATATAGCGTGTGGACATAATAGAAGAAAGCCCGTGGTTCAAAACCCACCACAGACATTTAGAACAAAACGAAGTCTTTTGGCAAAAACTCAGAGAGACTCGTTCGGAGTTTACTTTAAACTACATGGATTACAATAACACATACAACATGTATGACATTTGTCATATGATCTTTTATGCAACTGCTGGATAATTACTCAGGCATGTGGTACAAAATTCAGTAGGAGTGATGACGTCACTTATCTCGAACTGTTTACGAACTGTCACACTGTTCTTTTCAAAATGTTGTAATAACCTCCTACTTTCTTTCCTTCTTTCTTTCAATACTCTCCTTTTTATAATATCAGCGTACTTACCGCCATTTTTAATAGAACTTTTTATATCAGCTTTCTCGAGTATTTGAACAATGAAAACTTCTTTAAGCTTGTCAGCTAATGACCAGATATGCGTATTGTGCCTACTGTTCGTCAAATACTTATTAATTGTATTAGAAGCTGCCAAGATTGATTATTAAAAGAAGGATTGAAGCCGCTTAATTTTTCTAAATTTCAAAACCATCTTCTCGACATCTGCAGCCGGTTTTATTTCGGATTTATTCCGGATTTATTTCGTTCCTCTAACATAATTACAAAAATGTTTCAACTTTTAACTTATCAAAGTCACTGTTCACAAGTAATTTGAAACCAAAAAAAAAAAAAAGAAAACTTTACTGATAATATTTAAAGAGAGAAAGAGAGAGAAAGAGAAAGAGAATTGTTAAAACCGTCTGCCTGATTGCATAGATACTAATTAGTTGTTAACACAACGATTAAAATGCCAACAAAAGGAGTCTTTAAATAAAATCAACAACACCATCTTGAGGCATATATTTAAACATTTCATATACATTTCATATACAAGTGCTAGAATATTCATATACAAGTTAAACAAACAAATCTGCTTAGGTATGTAAGTGCGTAACACAATGAATGAACCAAATAAACGATTGATCGTTATACATACCTATATGGGGTTCGAACGATCGATCGATTTATTTAATTCAAATTAATTTCTGTTGTATTGAGTTGATTAAGAAAATTTTCCACAAATATATACGTTGGAATTTAATTTAAAGAAAAAAAAATTGTTTATTTGTTTATGAAATTAAACAAAAAAAAAAAACAATTTCTTCACAGCTACAAATGAATTTCTTTTATTTTGACATTTCTCACATAAATAAATATTGTGTTTGGTTGTTTATTCTTTTTTGATTTGTAAATGAGTAAATATATGTTTATAGTAGTAGCAGTAGTGTTGTTGTTATAATTGTTATTGTTATTGTTATTATTATGATATAAGGAAAGTCCAGTGAATATCACTTGGAGCCTGAGTGTCGACAGTGTTTGAGAAATATTAGACCGCTGCGAAAACGTCAAAAACGAAGTGAAGAGAAATCTATAAGGGAAGGAAGGAATATGAAATATGATTATTTGTTGTTGTTGTTGTTATGATTTATTGTTATTGTTATTTATTTGTTTTGACTGTGAAAATATAAATCATAATAATGAAACTGTTTATTGAGAATTGATTTTTTTTTATAAAAATTTTTACTGCTAATGTTGTTGTTGTTGTTGTTAAGGCTATTTTGTAATATTATTTATTTATATATGATACTGTATGTGCGTGTGTTTGTATATATTTTTCGCAGATTTTTTTTTTTTGCAAAATTGAACAAAAAAAAAGGAAAATATTAGCAAATAAAACAGGTTTGTTTCTTAAGTCTTTTGTTATTTACATATAATGCTGTCGCCGGTTTTTTTAATTTTTTTTTTTTAAGATATTTGGGACATAAATGTGCTTCATTTGAAATAATTTTTAGCTGTGAAAATTAAGAACCATGAATAATACAGATACGGCTTTAAGTGCAAAATCTAAAATAAACAGTGCATATGTACTAAACGAATAATAAAATAATTCCCATGATCGTTAGACTAAAGAAAAAGAACAGAAGAGAGAATGAAAATGATTCAGAACATTTGAACTATTGCCTCTAACAAATAATAACTATCTTAGTCTCTAGATTATCAATGCATTAGCGCTAATCCATCTCCTTGAATTTTATTTTGTCAAACATAATCTACCTCCCGCCAAAAACTATTCTCCTGTGAATGAAGAATTCAACTGAGAATTTTTATACAAAATTCTAAGCATTTTTAATATCTAAAAAATAAATACAAAAACTTATTTTAATAGTCAAGTTCTAGATAAAGTTTTCTTTTTTATACGCTTCTTATGTACTCCTAATTCACGACAATTATTATTATATAGTCAGACACAATTCATGTTATATTGATCTGTATATAAACAACGTGTTTTTTTTGATAATTTATGCACTGACGTAAAAACTGATATTAAAATTGATATTTTAGTATTGGTATTAAAAAGATTATAGGTTTTGTAAGCCTAAAGGAATAGAAAAGATTCAATAGATAGTATAGGGTTAGGGTATGGAATAATTTTATGGTATTCCATTACAGGTCACAAAGGATCCTCATCATTCATGCTTGTAAAAAATTTATTTGCTTTGTTTCACTTTCGTTTGTCAAAATTTTTTCCAGTTAGCAGATGCTATGATAAGAGCAGGATCGCATCTGTCGCTTGACTAAAAACTATGCCCGTCTGTGGATATATGCAGTTGGGTACAGTCGTACAGGAAAGTTTTGGCTGACTGTATAATTGTCCAACATCTGATCCCTGATGAAGCAGACGTCAAGATTGTTGGAAAATAATTGAAAACTGTTAATTTTTCAAGTTCAAAAAAACGTTAATAAAAGAATGCTTTCCTAGAGAAAGCATCACGTCGTTTCCTAATTTCTATAAAAATTCTACGAAGCATGATGAGTAAAATTTTTTGTTTTGACAGAAGTTTAAGCTAGATTCTCTGGATTTTTAGTCGAGCTCTTGCAAATCCCATAATAATAACTTGTCTTCACTAAGTTTAGGAGTTGAAAACCTTTTGCTGTTCCCTAATCTGTTCAGATTTTTGATTCTTATAGAGACTGCTTTCTCCACAACCAGTTTTTTAAGTTTTTCATTGTTTCAGTCGATGCTTAATTCAGAGAACAGTACGTAAAAGTAAGCAATTCATGGATTTCTGTGATGAAATCTGCCCATGCGTGTACCTTTGCATAAATCTCCAGAAAAGACCAGATTTTTTCTTTGTCAAATGCGGTGCATTTTTTTCAAATTCAAATTCATTCGATTCAATAAGTTGGCATAATATTCGTAATTGATTTTTAAACCAATATTGACCGCTATTTAGGCTCTCTTGCGTTCAAATGAAAGTTTCAAATGAAAATTAAAATTAAATATTAAAACCGCTGTGCCTTGCAAGATGTCTACAGCTGCCTTAAGATCCCGCAGCTTTAATTTTCAATTAACCAATACTAATGTAGTCACCGTAGTTTAGTAGGTAATGTGTTGGCTTATTAGACGTAAGACCACGGTTCAAACCCCTGGTCAGACATCAAAACGAAATATTTTTTAGTCGACTTCCTCTCTGAGATTAAATAAAATTGCCATGCAAAAGTCTCTCAAAAGGGCCTACCCTTGCCTGCCCTGCCATGTAAAATTTTCTCAAAAATTTGTCGTTCGGAATCGACTTTAAACTGTAGGATCCCCTACACTCATGTATAAAATTAACACACACAACATGAGTGCTGTGAGAAGCAAGGCTGTAAACCTGACTTAAGGGTTGTAATGATCAATTATGTATGCAATACTAATGCCACATTATTTTCATTGAGGCCACAATGAATATCAGTAAAGAATGAGATGAAAACATGGAGTTATTCTCCTTACCACGCATGGTTTAAATGAAGGGGCGCTAAATTCACTTTGGTTCTACTTTCTACTTAAATCTCGCAGAAGTCAGATATATTATCTGGCAAGCACTCAGTTTGTATGAATTTTGGAAAGCATCCACTGGCAACTGCCTGTTGAGTTAAGAGGTGAGGCATTCAAAGAGCCATGGACTTTTGTACATCAATTTATAAAGAGTTCATTGGCGAATGCCTGTGTGTTGTCCTTCCAGTTAATAGGTGAGAAATTAAACTTAAATTAAAAGTGCTTTGGAGAAAAAAAAATTCACATTTGGTATCCAGTCTTTCCATGTCTATCCATCTGGTTTTCGAGACTAGGCATCTTCTACCATGCATTAGTTATGTTGGGAATACTTTTTAGCAGGCATATTCATCTTAATACGTGGCGGGTAATCCGTTTATTGCAAACGATAAGATTGGAAGTCTTTTTTTTTTAACATAATTTCATCACCAATCGTTGGACTTTCAACTTTTCTTTTTTGCTGCTTTGTTTTGTTTCCCTAATCATCATGAATAATTCAAATGATCATTCACACTTGAGATAATGAATTTCAAAAGATTTAAAAACTCGACGTCAGCTAAAACAAAAGACCTCTTGCTTCTTGCAGTCGAAGAAGTCGAAAACCACTTTAAACTGAATTTAGGATTTTGACTTTTTCACACCCCAGGAAAAAAAATGTAAATTAACCAAGCTTTTATGAATGAAGTCTCGTGCTGTATATTACTCAGCCAGTTTTAAAACGTATTCTTTTACTTTTTTTTGTCTTTCTTTCTTGTCTTGTGGCAAAAGCAGGTCTCGTGTTTGATTTTGTCATAAACGGTAAATAGAAAGAAAAAGAAGAAGAAGAAGAAAATAAGTCTTGTTAAGTTGAAGGGAAACAAAAGCTTAACGAGACTACAATTTCGCACATTTTTTCAATTTTTTTTTTTTGCAGGCAAGAAAATATTGTTCAGCTACAATGCACGTATCAAGTTAGGGAAGCGAAACTATTTTTGTGGTATGCAAAATGTAGGTCATTTCTTTATGTTTTATTAGTTCAAGGGAAACTTAAATCAACCTTGTGCTATTTCTTGTAATTTTTTGTTACTTAGGCTGGAAAGTGGAAAAGTTTTAAAGCAAAACAAAAGACTTAGGACACAAACCTTATATCATTTCATAGGCAAATTTCTTTATTTTTTTTTTATTATTTTGTTAATAAATTTTAATTAATTTTCTAGTCATTAAAAATTATTTTTTTTTAAAAAATATTCCTTTTCGAAAAATAAATGGAAAAATATAAACTCAACCATGATTAGTAAATCATTAGAGCAATGGCTCTAAAATCATTAATTTAAACACAAATTAAATTTTTTTCTTTCTTTTTTCTTTTAATTTCTTTTATCAAAATAAAAAATACATTGAATAGAGAGATTCACGGTTCTGAAAGTAAATTAAGCATTTCAAAAATAAAATGTGAATAAAGTCGTGCGTTTAAATTTAAAAATTAATTCACTCAATTTAAACAAAATATTTTTAAATGCGTCACTTGAATCATCTGTTTTTTTATATAATAAAATAATAAAATAAATTAAATAAATTTTATTTTGCCATCAAATTTATTGAGTAGGTTCTAAAGTTTTTCCATTTACTTCTAAAACAATTTATAACCACTTTAATACACATATGCTGTAGAGCCTCTCACACCACAAAGAGAGTGAGAAGTGCCGTGTTTAATAATTTCACAGGTTGGTGTGAAAAGTGATAAAAAAAATAAAAAAAATTGGAAAAAAAATTTTTGTGTTTTTTAATTTTCTAAGTTATTGATTTCCTATAAAAACTCCCTGTGGATAACAATTAAAACCAGAATCATATTGTATTCAAATTGTTAACAACAAACGCGATTTAAGAACAATTATTATTATTTTTTTTAAATCGTTACCTTTTAAACAAATTTAAAAAGAAACAGCAATAATTAACCACAAAGATCTTAAATATCAGGATTTTAAAAAAAGGATTACAAAAATTATTGGAGCATTACGCCGCACATTTACCGCAGTTTTTTATAAAACAAAAAATTTACAAAAACTACAATGGATTTAATGGTAAGCTATTGAAGAGTTTCATTAAAAAGAAGCTACACAAAGCAGTGACATTTCAAATATAAATTTGGATTCGAAATTTAAAAAAAAAATTAAAAAAATAAAAAAATTCTTTTTATTTTCGAAAGATTCAGAAATTTAAAATAAAAAAAAAAAAACCTTTGAAAATTTTTCTGAAAAAAAAAAAAAATTAAATTTCGAAAAATAATTAAAAAAAAAAATATTAAAAAAAATTGCTTTGTGTTCATATTTCTTGAAATTTAATATAAAAATAAAAAACTTATTCCTACTTTTGTACTCTTTTTTTTAGCACTACTTTGCCTATGTCACGCTCTTGCTTACCCTACTTGTTACCCTCATCGCTGAAAGCACTGCACGGCCGTTTGCCGATTTGGATACTTTTGTTTCCACTCCGCTAGAATTTGATGACACCTACTTTCCCAACTATCCGCAACGTACCGTTGTTTCACAAAAAAATTCCCTATTAAGTCGCTTAAGACGTGGCTACTATTACATTGATGATGGTGAAATAACACCCGTTAATCCTAATGAATTTCAATCGAGCGGACGCAGACGCCAGGATACTCCCGGTACATACAATGCCAACGATGCCGATAATTCAGACAATGTTCGGTATACACCGTTAGTGCGTTATCATCAAACCAAACACAAGAAATTGTTTGTGCCTAACTTGTTTGGTTAAAACTGGCACATAATTCTTTTGGCAACCGGTTGAACGGGCTTGTTTAAAGGATTTTGGAATTTGATAATGAGAGTACAGACTGGCAAGACATGCTAATATTGTATATACAAACAAACACTCCTTTTATGTATAGCTTACGATAAGGATAATAGTTCATAAGTTATTAATATTTAATATTTAGTTATAATTTATATTTTTATTATATTCAAAAAAATATGTAACTGGTTTACTTCTGCATAATGGAAAATAAGTAACTGGTTTACTAAACAATTATTATAATATTATTTACTATTATACAAGCATATTTTATTTTTTTTATAAATAAATGAATATTTTATTTTGATTGATAATTTATATACACATGCATACGCACATACATTGATTGTATATCTATTTAAGATAAAAATAACTTGTAAAAAATCTAAATATTTTTGAAAAAATAAATTAATTTTATATAAAACATACATACATACATACATACGTAATTGGTCATTACAACCCTTCAGTTAGGATTAGCTTTTCACACTACTTACATGTGTTGAGAAACTTTACATGGCGTTTTCATTTACTCTCTTGAGTTTTTGCCAGATATCTGCTGAGAGAGGATGTCACCGCAGAAATATTTCCGTTTTGCTGGAGATATCTGACGTGGAGTTTGAACCCTGGCCTCACATCTTATAAAGCAACACACTGCCTACTAGACTATGGCGACAACAATAAGTTTTTACCGAAACAAAATTGAAAATTAAAATTTATATTTAAAAACCTAAGAAAATATAATTTTTTAGACAAATACAAGTTCAATCGCGATACAATAAAAATTTACGTAGATCCATATATGTATGAATTTAAACAGTCACCCACTTCTAATCTCCATCAGCCGAAGATATGAAACAAATTGTAAGACGTATTAGAAATTTCAAGACGTATTTTTATGTTATAATACAATAAGAATGTATTCCAAAGCCTTTATAAATAGAAGTAAAACTTTTTAAATATTTTTTATGTGATGTGTACTCATCAATCCATGGTGTAGAATAGTGTCATTAAAACAATTCCTTTAGAATTCCTTTATCACAACAAGAAACTCTTAATAAAACTCATGAGTATTTTCAATCATAGCGATCATACCATAAGTCACTTACGAAATTTCTTATTTACATTGAATTTATATCATCTACGCCATGTAAAATGTTTTTTAACTATTTGGCGTGCTCTTCTAACATACTACATGTCATCTAACGTTCTCTTTTTAACTTAAAACCCCATACTAATTCACAATTGTATATAAAAAGCTGAGTAATTTGATTAAAATTTAATCGAATTCTTCATTAATTGATTGCAAGTAGTGTTTAAAGGTTATTAAAAGGTGTAGTGAAAATGTTTAATAAAGAAAAATTTACAATAAAATTTTGTAGAAAAAAATTATTCAAACAGGTAAGAATTTTGAAATCAAATTTAACAAATTCTACGTGTTAAGGTGGCCAAAGTTTTTTCTATTGCCATCAGTGAAGTTATATGTGCAGAGGTATCCATCTGCGTTGGCATCAAGAGTAGTCATTAAAAATTTAACCATTGTTCATAGCCACGTTTTTTTTGTGTGAGTGAAAATGTTTTGAAGAACGAATGTTTCGATAACCAACCTGTGGAAAATCGCAAACAGAAAACGCAACACCGAATATTATTATGTATCAGATTGGAGATAATCTTTTAAAACTTTATGAGATGCGAGTAATTGTATATGAAGTTCATATGAACAAAGAGCTCGATACTAACTCAAGCTGTGCTATAGGATGGCATTGATAGCCGTTCTTTAATGTTTTGGTTTATATACCAAGAAGTTAGAAAGTTAGTGGAGTCGCCGCTGTCATGAAGAGTTTTTCAAATCTGTTGTTCGGAGTTTAAACTGTAAATCCCGCTACCCTGGGTAAAATTAACACACACAACATGTGTAATCTGAGAACTATGTTGTAATCATGATTAAAGAGTAGTTGTGACTAATTGAATAAATAAGTAAAAAGTGTTAGACGTCTTCCATAATATCTTCCGGCTTTTAATAAATTTATTTGGTTATCAAAATTTTATTTAATACCTTTTCATTCCTTAATAGAAAATTATGTTGCTACAAAACATCTTCACTTTCCTCTTAGTATTGTTTTGCACATTAATAAATAATAAATTAATGGGTATATGAAGAAGTTCCTAGGATGATAGGGTTGCCAACTGTCGTTGTTTAAAATTAATGCACTCCGTGAATAGTATGGGGGGGCTGTATTAGGCGTTGAGGTAAATAATATTGATCATGAAGTCATGTCCTGCTTATATATTTGTTCTCTCTAGTGTATCAAGACTTGGAAGATTATTCTGATCGATTATTTGGATGGCAACTGAAGCCTTTATCAGAGTGGAATCTCTTTAACTACTACACCACACCACCAATGGTAATCATTTGCTCCCGAAATAAGTTTGACAGTATATTAGGGAGGATACATGCTTTTGTAATTGTGTGGGATGGTCTTTGTGAATTCAGAATCGGATAATAATAATGCTAACATAAGGGACTTTTACTCATTATTTGACTTTTTCAAATAATCAGAAGAAATGTAGAATATGTTACTGGGTGTTATAATTAGGCTAATAAAGTCCATCGTTTTCTATGTCTGACAGTATGTCTGCAAAATTGTTTACAGTTTAATGCTTGAATTCATTTGTTTAAAAAGAAGAAACATAACTAAATGAAGCACTAAATGAATACTATTTTCACCTTTCTTATTATTAAAATAAAAAAAAAAATTGAAAAAAAATAACAAAAGAAAATCGAATTTACAAATTCTTTAATTTATGTCGTTTGAAAAGAAATTTTGTAAAAAAAAAATATTTTGCAAATTGCATCTATGAATACGTACGTACTAATGCGGGGGTTTTTATTTATTAAAAAATAAATATTTTTATGAATAAACAAAATATTTATTTATCTTGCCCTGGACTCTTTAGTTGCAATATTCTATTTTCAAAAGCATTTTTCGTGAAATGCTGAACATTTCTTGATCAAAAAAAAAATAAACGTGCAGTTTGCCATTAACTTGTTAATTGTATAAATTGTTAGCATAATAAATATTAAATGCGGATTTTTTATTTGATTTTTAAACAAATATTTTTGATGATTGATTTACAATGCTTTAGGGTAGCCTATAACAAAATTGTTTAAACAAAACTCCTAAAAATATGCTTATAGAATAAGAATCTTAGAGAATAGTTTTTAACAGTTAATCTAACGAATATTTAAACATTTTTAATAAAAAAAATTGCTAGAGACCTACCATATTGCATAAATATTGTACAAAAGTATTTCAAATTAACATTTTTTTTTTATTGTAAACAATGCAGTCTGTATATATTATAAATGAAAACGTCAACGAAAATTTTTTTTTTTATTTTATATTGCATTTAACGGTGAGTTTATATCATAAAATTATGTTTGAATTTGTATTGCAATGTATTGTTGTTGATCCAATAATTCATTTGCATATTAAACAACCGTTGCTGTGCCGGATATGTAACATCTGCGACATCTTTTTTCTTCGTTTTTTTTGCTTTTATAGACCTGTTTTTTTTTGCCAATAATTTCTTAAAATTTTATTTCAAGCTGGTACAAGTGAGTACCTATTGCGCAGAATTTTTTTGTTTCCAATTTAAATATGCAAATTGTGTTTTTAATTGTAATAAATTCACACCAAATCACAACAGCAATTAAACAATGCATTTCAAATTTATTTGTCTATCAATTTTTATATTCAAGTAAACTCTATCAAGGCCGTATAATTCGTTATTTTCCTAAAATATAAATTGCAACCATTGCCCACACACTAAATTGGATTCGATTAACCTATAGGCTGTGTATCAAATAAGGATCGAAAATTAATTTTTGCATACTGATGAGGTTACTAAAATTGGATGACAAATATCAAGCTCTCAACGAATACTTATTAAAATATTAATTATTTGAAATATTGATTCAATGGAGAACGGATTTAATAAATAACACATGGCAACTCTAACTGTGAATAGTCTGATGCGTGCCTCAATTCTTCTCTTATTGTATTTGCTGTTATTTCCCCCCAAAACAAGGGATTTGATTGTCTCTAACCCTTTTGGCTTAACAAGAATCTTTTTTGCATCTCATTTACTTCGATTTAATCAAGTAGGCCTCTTTAGCGATCGAGACCGGGAAGAATATTTGCTTTTTACCTTCCATCCAAGTTAAATTAAAGACAACTTTTGGTATCATAGACTTTTACTTGGAAGACACTCGTAAGTCTCGTATTTCGTTGCCTAAATACTGAAAGCTCTTGCTTTCTCGAATGGTTTACTGATACCTTCATTGAGGAGTACCGAGAGCTTTACATACTACATGTATGTCTCTGATAAAGGATTTCTATTTAACATTTCCCATACTCTGACAGTAGTAGGACATGGTTTCGTTTTTTTTTTCTACGATTCTATTTCAGATACGAAAATCTTCCGATAGATGAGACTTCCTCAAACTGAACAGGTACAATATAATTAATTGCA
>QOCX01002324.1:0-15191 GCA_005959815.1 Sarcophaga bullata | reverse complement strand
TCTCAAAAATCTGTCGTTCAAAGTGTATTTTAAACTGTAGGTTTAACACACACAACATAAGTAGTGTTGAGAAACTAGGTTGTTATCCTAACTGCAGGGTTGTAATGACCAGTTATGTATGTGTGGGTGTATGCAAAGACTAAAAAAGCAGTAGCACGGATATTACTCGAGAAGCAGTAGACGACTTAAGGAAAATGTTTTAATTGTGGAAAGAGCTGTTATTACCGTAGGCAATATAAAGCGCCCTTAAAAATTCCCATTAAAGTAGAACCTCCTAGGTCTGACGGATAAGTTCTAGTTGCACCAGCCTCAATATTGGTGATGCAGCATAGACATAGTAATTAGAGAGTGTGTGCTTAACTGAACGGTAAGAAATACGTTCTTATCAGCAATAATAAAACATAACAGTCTACGATAACTGTCGCAGTCGCCGTAGTCTAGTAGGTAGCGTGTTGGCTTATTAGACTTGAGGCCTCGGTTCATCCTCTCAGCGACATCCTCTCATCAGATTTCTAGCAAAAACTCTGAGAGTAAATAAAATTGTCATAAAAAGTTTCTCAAAAACTCTCTCTTTCGAAATCGACCTTAAACTGTAAATCCCGCCACTAATGAATAAATTTAACACACACAGCATAAGTGGTGAGAGAAGCTAGGTTGTAAGCCTGACTAAAGAGTTGTAATGGCCAATGTATGTATGTATGAATGGATGCTAAAATGAATGGCGGGGAATACGATTTCATCAGCGACGCCAAAGCATCAAAGTCTACAATAACGCGATGGTGTGCAAGACAGTGAATGTTATAAGACTACGAACAGTTGCTGGGAAGTATGCCGGTGACTACAATTATAACAACCTGTCAGCGGGCATAGTACTCTGTTAACGAACCATTATTTCAAGTGTTAGTTGATGGATGTGACATCTGACATCAATCATTTGCTAACAGTGTAGGATTTGAAAGAATTTATTCAAAGATTTCCTTAATTTCTATTCAATTAAATTCCTTTCAATGAAAGAAAAAATTAATTTCATTACAACAATTGTTGTTGTTTTCATAGCAACATAATAATTTATTCGGTTCTGGCAAAGTAAATAAACTTTTATTACCTGTCATATGACCACGTTTCCTTTACTAAATTAAAAATCAAAAGGAAAACAGAAAAGACAACAAAAAAAGAAAAAAAACCAGTGACTAAATATAAACGACACCAAAAGGCAACAAAATAAATTACCAACACCTCTAGGGTGGACATTGCAAGTGCCTGACTGTGCCTGTGCCAGCAGCCAACAATTCACCTTCTCTGCATTATAAGCCACAACATTTGCTGCATCATTTTCATTGTCATCATCACCATCGTAATCATTCTATGGCGGCATCAGCACTAGTAGCAATAGCAAGCACCAGCTGTACAACAACAGCAACAACAACAACAACAATAGTAATGTGCCGTAATATTCCGACAGGTTACGGATAATAATTTTTAAAATTTATGAACTGAATCCATAAAATGTCGTTGGACTATTACAGGTCTCCTCCCGGTTGTCGTTGGCCATTAATGCTCGTTCGTTCATTCGTTGTAGCTTGTAATGTTTTGAATATTTTTTCCCGCTTTTTTTTGGCAATATATTTTTCACCAGCATCCAGCACCAGCATTTTACTCGTAGTAGCCGTAGTAGTAGTCACAGCAGCTGTGTAGCGTAACCCACAGGTGAAATTTTTGTGTTGTCACTGCCACTGCCACTGCCATTTTATGTGGACACTAAAATGGATGCGAGTGTTTTCTTTTGTTGGTGGCTACAATTTTTGTTAAATGGTGCTTAGTGTCGTTATAAATTATTAGAACATCATCATAATTTCTATTCCTTTTTTTGGTTTCTTTTATTCTATTTTTCTGTTGGTTTTAGGGCAATAAAATCTAACATGTTGTAACTGAACTGAACATTTTTAGGATTTTAAAGACTTTAGTAGGAGTCTTAAGTAAAAAAAACCGAATGAAAATTCGAGAAGTATTCTTGTAATGATACATAAGCCAAGGTATACTAAAAGGAAAATGAAGTCTTTAAAAAGGGTTCATGCGCATATTAAGTAAAACAAGTTATTTTGGTTGCCCTTAAGCCCCAGTTCAGGAGTAAGAAAATGTCACCCGCTAAGTAGGTTTACTTTACCAAGTTCTGGTATGATAGGGTTGCCATATGTCGATAATTATAATTTAGGGTATATGATTAGTGAGTGCAACTGTTTTCTGAGAAAAGGTTTGTGGCTAACTGACTCTGATTACTAGGTGACTAGAAACAGGCTTTGAGATGGACCATTTGGTAAGAGCAGAAGCCTCTTAATTCTTCAAGAGTTCAGTCTTTTTTCTTCCGTTGCATTCAAGTTTTAAACAATCCTTAAACAGGCTTTTCTATGCATACCTACGACAAGAACTGATTGCTTATATAGGGGTGTGATTTAGAAGTTTAAATTAAAAAATGCAAACAAACAAAAACGATTTGAAATTTTCAAAATTTATTTTGTTTTGTTGTGGACAATAATTGTTCTAATTCGAAATGGAAGATGATTTCATTCATATGGCTGCCACGGCTGGCCTCACAGTATCTCATTCGATCGTAACAATTTACGTGCACTTTTTCGAGTGTTTGGAGTCGAATCTCGGCAATGGCATCACGAATGTTGGTCTTCAAATGTTCAATTATCTGTGGTTTGTTGGCATAACACTTTTCTTTTCTTTAGTCCAAAGGTGTCAAATCACAGCTTCTAGTCGGTTAATTGGCATCACTATTTCGGCTGATTAAACCACCATCAAACGTTTAACGCAATAAATCGATTGTGGCATGAGATGTATGGAAAGTTGGACCATCCTGTTAAAATCCAAACATCATTCACATCAATACCATGAAGAAAGGATACAAAACAATCGCTTATCATGGTGCGATAGATGTCTACATTGACCATAATGGTTGCGTCATCCTCAATTTCAAAGAAATATGGGTTAATGATGTCTCCGTTCAACAAGCCACACCGATATAGTCGCTCGTAAGAGCACGTGTCAGTTTTCTGGAGCACCCAAATACGGCAATTTTGCTTATTAACGTACCCACTAAGATAAAAGTGAGCTTCTTGCGGAATGAGGATTTTTTTTCGCATCGACATCATTGTGCAGTTCTTGTTTCCTATCTAGCGAAGTGAAAACGAAGCAGATGGTCATGCGGCTGCAACTCTGGAACCAATTGAAACATGTAAGGCGTCATACCGAAATCTTTTTGCAAAATTTGACGTAAACTGGTGCGTGAAATGTTTAATTCTTGTAAACGATGGCGACTTGCAGTTGCAGACACTCATCCTCAGCTTTGATTTTCGGGTGTACAAGCACGCTCACGTTTTGGTGCATCAACAGTAAAACCAGTTTCACGACTTTAGCAATAAACATGCGTATACCGGACACTGTTGGTCCTTCTCTACAAACATATTTTGTACGACATTTTCATGCAATATCCAACCAATTGCCTTTATTTTCTAAATAAATATCCTACAATAAATCTCAACGTTGCTCAAGCGTAAATCGATTCATTACCTTCAGTGGAGGTGATATACTGAATTTTGTGACAGATGAGAATGACGGAAGTATTGCCAGATTCGAAATAATTCGAATGCTTTAAATTTAAGCCGAAAGATGGCCCACCCGATGTATATTGATACTTATATAGGCCTTAAGAGAGTGTGTATAACATTCTTAAGATTGTATCGAAATGCAGGATATTTTTGGAGAAGATGGAGAAACATTACCTTCTTATGGGTCCCTGGATTCAGCGGCACTGAAAGTAAGAACTAGGCTAAGACACTTGCAAAGGATGGTTCGACAAATACTTCAATGATTGGCATTCCCTCTGTTTAGCAACGTAAGTCAATGGGTTAATATTGAATATCGCTTTGATTGTTTGTTCCTCGACAAAGATTTCACTCCTTTAGAGGCCTCATAAATAGAGACACATCACTTCTATGCTGCCAACCAATCGAAAACGTTAACAATGGTTGTCCAAAAAGAACATTTTATCCAAAAAGCGGAAATTCGCACGAAAATTGGAAATTTTTGAAAAAAAACGGATAAGCTGTCGTCCACTTAATTGCTTCTTTGAGATGTAAGGCCCCATGTATGATGGATGACATGTGATTGTTATTGCCTTTAAAACATAAATAACCTAAGCATAGGTGCTCGATATTTAGTAATCAAATATGCTCTTGCATTAAAGTTTAATGGTGTTACTAGGCTTTAATAAAAATTCTCCTCCTGATAAAGTAAATAAAAATGTCCTTCTTTGAAAAATATTTTTCTTTAACTTTCTTAAGACAAGTGAAAAGGAAGATGTTTTTAATGTTTTCTGTTAACAAATGTACTGGCGTATGAATTATTTATAAACTTAAAAACCGCTACAGTAAACAGATACAGAGAGCAGAGACAGGAGACAGATTACAAGATTAAATTAAAGGTTACAACAGAATTAAGGCAGTAGAAGTAGCAAAAGAAGCAGCAACAACAATAATAACAACTATTTTGCATAATTTACAACTTCCTTGGAGTAATGCATAGAGAAACATAAGAAATACAGAAAAAATTAAGTCAAGAGGTGATAAGGGGCTTCCCTATCAGCTCTGCAATAAACAAAAGCCTCTAAAGAAATTACGTGTTTTTTTGCCAAGAAGTTCATGAATGCCACAAAAAAAAGGGAAGAAAATGAAACAGCAGAAGTAGTAAACGTCTACAGTTTTGTAAACAAAAAAAAAAAAAAAAAGAAAAAAATTCCTAAAGAATGACAGTGACAGTTTGTTTGCCTCCATTACCACCAGAGATTACAAGAAGACTCTCCATAAATAACTTGTGCAACGTAAGTAACAGAATTTGTCACTTTTTAAGCACCTTTTAAAGGAGTTTGAACAATAACAACAATAATAGCAACAACAATAACAACAACAATAACAACAACATTGACCAACAACACAACAACCATAAACATTTTATCTTAGTTGAAGATCAAATCTATGGAGTAGGACTTTTTAAAAGTTGCGGTTGCTTGCTGCTTATTTGTTGTGTTGTTGTTGTTGTTGTATTCGTAATAAGACAATGAGATTTTCTTGCCTGACTACAGCATGCGCCAGCAAAAAAAAAAGCTCAACTCTTGCCACATTTGTTTGTGTGACATTGATTTTGTTGCAAGTATCTGCACTAGTTCCTTGTTTTTTTCTTTCTTTGCCTTTGACTTCTAACTTAATTTGCATTTAATTTAATTTCGTAAATGGTGTACCGTTTTACTCTCCTTCTTAAGATCGGCATTCTTTTTGTATGCTTTTTAGATTCGATTTTTATTTTTCTGGTGTTTATTTACTGTGTTTGAGTGCCATGCAACAAATGTCTGCTACAAATAGATGCATACGGCAAGAGAAAAAAGTAAAAACTGGCAGACGCCTTTATGTTGCAATTCCAAATAAGTTTTGTTTTTTTATTTGTTGCAACCGCCAAAAAAAAAAAAACTTCAAAGATTTTTTTTTTTTTTTAAGTTCAAGTTATGCGACACAAGGTCGTCTTATTTATTAGTTTAACAAATAAATTTGTTGCTTGCATTACTTTGGAACTTAAATTGTGAATATTTCACTTAAAAAAATCGGAGAAAATCGGAGAAAATTGAGGTAACAATGTGAGACAGAAAACAGATTAAACCTTTGGATTTTAGGAAGTAGAAACGCTCACTAGAAAATTTTTTCAAAAGCAAATCTGATTTTAATCTGTTAAATTGAGAAAGAGTAGAGATTCCATTCGAACCTATGTTCTCTAACAGAAATTGTATGCCAATGTGGCATAAAATGCACCACGAGCAAATACATATTGTAAGTGGCAACGCTTCTAGAGAAGAAACTGCACTACACACAACATACGTTTGAAACCTCTGCTTGAAGTTATCATATGACAGTAACCCATATCTAATATTGCCTGTAATAATCATCCATACTGAACCTAAAACTCTCAACAATTCATTGCCTCACCAAACATAGTGTGTTACGAATATCCCATATACTAAATGGACTTTGAAAGATCCTACCACAGTGAGATAAAATTTTTAAATTCCAGTTCGTGCACTTATTGACACTTCACACGACCAAGACTTAGCATAGTAAGTGCTAAGGGAATTCTGTATCAGCAATTTCAATAGTAAATTAAGGAAGTGATTACCCTTCAAGCCGAAAAATTCTGAACGTGCAACTGGATGGCCAGTTAAAGTATCAATCGAAAGTATTCACACTATGATACTAACCAAGAGGATTGAAAGTCATAGACACCTCTTATACTACAGTTATTGCAATTTAAAAAGTGGATCACTTAGGTATGAGAAGCTTTCAGCAAGATGAGTGCCGTTATTCGGTTTCATTGACCCCACACACATTATGGGATAATTTGCAGAAAAGTCGTTCACCTCAGTATAGACGAGCTTTTTCTTTCGTTTTGTAATGTTAGACAAACGGGATTCACTACACAGACCAGACCAGCATTTTAATCAGCATCAAACATAATTGGCCATTACACGCCCTCACGTCAGATTACGATACTTAGCTTCTCATACACTTATGTTGTGCGTTTTAATTTTATCCCATGAATGGTAGGACCTACGGTTTAAAGTCAACTCTGAAAGACAGATTTTTTGAGAAACTCTTCATCGTCATCTCAGGCTTTTTGCCAGAAATATGCTGAGCAGCAAGTTGATGAAGAAATATTTTTCTCATATTTAGAGGAGGATTGAGAAAAAAAAAAAAAACACCGCATTTGTCAGAGAAAAGCTTTCTACTGCAGGGATAAGGCACGCGTGTGCACGTATGAATTTTTCGTACAAAAATTCTTGAATTCCCCTGTTTCCGCTGCTCTATTCTGGCGGATTTATTACTCAAAGAGGTAGTTAAATAGCTTAGGGGAGCTACTTTGGACAAAGTCCATAGCAATCGAAGATGACTATGTCGGAAAATAAAATCATTTTCATCTAAAATTCGTATTTTTGGTCTGCCCTTGTGTTGCTCTTCGAAATCTTGAGTCGTTAGTACTACCTCTCATTGTTTCGACTTATGAGAATAACCTCTGTATGTACATCTGCCAATCAATATTTACATACTTCAGCCGATTCTTACATCATCCATTACATAGTTCGGTTACGTTTACCTTTTAAAAACGTTTGAAGATGCTGTAGATTGAAAATAAAATAAAATACTTTGTGTCAGTTCCTAATTAATTCTTATTATTTCACACAACATTTGTGTGACACTGTTCACAACTGATTCTAACAACAATAATTGCTATTCCTTTTTTGTTTATGCCTTTGCGATAAACAATAATAATTCTTACCACAATTGTTCTGTAGACTCTGTAACGGAGATCTTCAAACCACGATTGGTTTTCTTCACGACGCAACGCGTTTCACACAAGACTGATGGACTCCTACTCGACTTTGCATGCTTTTACCTGCCTTTATATAGCGACGTAAACAGTTCTGATGAATGTTCCGTAGGCGAAGGTTCTTTCAGTCTTGTTCACGAGAGTTCTATAAATGGCACAAATTTAATTCATCATGTTTACTTGCTTGTTGTTAGTGTGGTTTGTTACGTTTTCACTGCTGTTGTTTTTTGGTGTTGTTTACTTTTTTATTCCTTTTTCGTTATATTGATGTGTGTTTTATTCGTTAATGAAGTAACACAGTCCGTGTTGTTTTGGTTTTGTAGCTTTTGTTTACACATTTTAATGTTAAACGACATTACACCATTTTCATTTTCGTAACAAAATGTACGTAATTAGTCATTACAACACTGCAGTCAGGACATATGCTGCGTGTGTTAATTTCATCTATATGTGTTGGGATCTATTGTTTCGAGTCAACGCCGAAAAACAGATTTTTAGAGAAACTTTTTATTGGATTTTTTTACTCTCTAAATTTTTGCCAAAAATCTGTTGAGGTTCAGTCGTCGAAGAATTATTTTTTTATATTTCGTTTTGCTGGAGATGTCTGTGTTGCGATTTTGAACCTTGGCCTCACGTCAAATAAGCCAACACACTACATATCAGACTACGGTGACTTAGCATACGTGCGAGTATTTCCTCAATTTCTTACAATTCTCTATTTTTAGATGAATAATGTCTGGTAAAGTATCATCCGTAATATATTTGTATATTTAGTTTTCAATCGTTTCGATGTTTGTTTATAATTGGTTGTTGCAACACTTTAGTTAAGATTACAACCTTATGTTGTGAAGAACACCACCACTTCTGTTGTGAGTGATAATTTTGATTACAGGAGTGTCGGCAATACATTTTAAAGTTGACTCCGAACGTCAGATTTTTCTGAGAAAATTTTCATGGCAATTTTATTTCACTCTCAGAGTTTTTGCCAGAAATCAGCTGAGAAGGATGTTGCTGAAGAAATATTTTCTTCACATTTCTTTTTGTTGGAAATGTCTGACCTCGGGTTTTGAACCGTGGCCTCACGTCTAATAAGGGAACACACCACTTACTAGACTACGATGACTACAAAAGGTTTTAGCTTTTCCAAGTTGACCTCCTGTGATTCTCTGACACTTGTTAGCAAGATATGCCTTGCTTTATTGACGGCAATTAACCTTAAAATGTTTAAGTACTTCGGCTCACAATGTTTTGACCTGTTTACTGCACAAATCTGTAAGAGTAAGTTGTTGTTGAGGCAATCTTTAAGTGCCTACTTTGTTCAACACACTACAAGTTTCCTAGTTGCGTTTAAGCCAAGATAAGACAACTTCTTTGGTAAACCGACAATAATATCGGGTCTTAATATCTGGCACTCTGAATTCTGGCATAAGGATATAATACCACTTCGATCTGTTCGAATTCAAGATGACATTTAGTTTCTATGAAAGGAAAATAAGGATAAAAAAAAAGTTTTTCTCCTGATACTTTTTCAAGTTTGAAAGCTTATCCTGTGATTCTCTCACACTTGTTAGCTAGATTTTCCATTCGTTGCTGACGACGTACCCAATTAGTGAGTGCCTTTTCATTCCTTGAGAGAAATCCTTAAAGGTATTGTAGCTTTGAATGCTTTTGGCATTATTACCACACTAATCAACTTTGCGCTGACCCAGTTCACATAATCCCTGATTCCATTTAGTTGCTTCTGATCCACATTAAGGCCTTAGTCAATCCACTCATAATATAAATTGTAATTCTACTGTGCCGTGTATATGAAATAATCAGCAAACCCCCTTCCAAATCCTATTGTATTTCGTAGGTTTTATTTGCAGGTATTTGAGGCATGCCGTTTTATGAATGCCAAATTCGTTTGAGCCTCTAATGAATGCAAATTCAATTTGTAAGACTTGCAGGATTATTTATCTTATTAATACGGTTTCTTGTTTAGCTTCTCCATGACTTTTCTTCCAGAAAAAGAAAAAGAAAAGAAAAGAAAACATTGTCAGTTATTTTCGTCAATGTAAGAGTATGGTAGAGGAAAACCAATGAGACCAAAATGACGAAAAACAAATAAAAAGAGTTTAAAAAACTCTTCTGTTCCAAAAAGAAATTTGTTTGTTTTTCTATTTGTTTTTGTTGTCTTTTAGTGCATGTGGTTGCCATTTACAATTTTATAATTAAGTTAAGAACTTTATCAAGGAACTTCTATTTCCACCACCATCATCATCATCTCTGATCAACTCATCACTCTTAACGGCAGTCATACTCATACATGGCCGCTTGCTTACACAAACGTTTTCTTCGGAGTTTTTGACAACCATTTGAATTGTATTTGAGTTGTTGTTCCACTTCTGTTCCAAAGTTACTCGATTGTTGTTTGTTTGTTTTATGCGTTGAAAAAGCCTGTCAAACGTTCAAGTTTCCTTGCGATTTGCCAAGCAAAAGTTAATATTTTTTTGAAAAGAGTTTTATCTCCTGTAGAAAGTTTTGTTGTTTTTTGTTGTTGTTTGTTTTTTTGTTTTTTTCTCGTTTTTTTGTTCATCTGTTTGTTTGATTTGTCTTTAAGAAGGTTAATTTATGCATTAATTTTCTTTCTTTTCCTTTTTCTTTTTTACTTTTCTTTACTCTTTCTTTTCAATTTTTTTTTGTTCCTGTGTCTGTATGTCTATTGGCTTGCTTCGTTTTGGCTTTTCTTGTCTGCCGTCTTAAGGCAAATGTTTGTTTTCTGTAATTAAAAATTTCGTTTTTATTGTTGTTGTTGCTGATGTTATTGTTGTTGTTGCCTTATTCTGCATAAATTAAGAAGGATTTTGAAGGCAAAATTAAAAGCTTCAATTAAAAGATACTCTTCGCTCTGCCTTAATGAGATTTGATTAAGAAATTTTTATAAACGGAATTTTTAAAAATCGTCTCCTTATTTTTGGTTGAGCTAGGATAAGCTTTCAAACTTGAAAAAGTATCAGGAGAAAAACTGTTTTTTTTTTATTCACATTTTCCTTTCATAGAAACTAAATGTCATCTTCAGTTCGAACAGATCGAAGTGGTGTTATTTCCTTATGCCAGAATTCACAGTAGATATTAAGACACGAACGATATTATTGTCCGTGTACCAAAGAAGTTATCTTATCTTGGTTTGAACGCAACTTGGAAACTTGCAGTCGGTTGAACAAAGTAGGCACTTAAAGATTGCTTTAACAACAACGTACTCTTACAGAGTTGTGCAGAAAACACATGAAAATATTGTGAGCCGAAGTACTTGAACATTTTAAGATTATTTGCCTTCAGTAAGGCAAGGCATATCTAGCTAACAAGGGCGAGAGAATTCCTGGAGGTTAACTTGGAAAAGCTAAAGCCTTGTTAGTCCTTGTAGTCTAGTAGGTAGTGTGTTGGCTTATTTGACGTGAGGTCACGGTTCAAACCACAGGTCAGCAGACATCTCCAACAAAACGAAGTATGGGAAAATATTTCTTGGGCGACTTCCTCTCAGCAGATTTCTAGCAAAAACTCCGATAGTTTAGGAAATAAAATTGCCATGAAAAAGTTTCCCAAAAAATCTGGCGTCTCAAGTCGACTTTAAACTGTAGGTCCCACCACTCGTGTATAAAAATTAACAGACACACAACATAAGTGATGTGAGAAACTAGGTTGTAATCCTGATTGTAGGGTTGTAATGACCAATTATGTATGTTTGTATGTATACACTGACTCAAGCAATTGTTCATTCAGGGGAGTGGATGTTTAATGCTAAAACTCTTTCTAGAGCAAACAAGTCCTTTTGGTCATGCTTTAAACTGGCCTAGATGAGAGCTAAGAACTTCTGTTTGAGTTCGAAAGGATATTATTAAACACTTTTGGTATAAATCAACATAGACATAGACAAACTACTGAAGATATGCTAGACTTCTCCGAATGAAATAAACAGTGGATCAGCGGTTTTAAATGGAGATTCCCGCAGGGCACCTTATATCCACAAATTATATCCTAGAAATAAAGTGGCAAGTAATTTCGTTCACTTAATTTCGTTCATGCAATTCGTATGAAAGCCTATGTGAGAGAACTTATGGGAAGCATTCAATTTTAAGTCCCATTTATGTAGTCATCGAAGTGGAAATAAATACTCGGGTTAGTGAAGTGGTCTTAGTGGATCTGGTTTGATGCATACTAAGTGTGGTAAGAATATGCTAATGGCTCGAGAGCTAATTACGAGCATGTTTTGAAGTCTTTGTACCCTTCAACACAGAAGAGTTTTCCTTACTTTTACCTGAAATGGGTTTGAAGAATAAAGGGATGAAGTCCAGAATGAAGGATTTTGTTACCCTTCTATGCTTCCACTTGGAATTATGGGAATCTATATTAACTCAATGGTTTCCTGAGTAAACTCTACTATTTTAGGACTTCGAATTGGAATAGATTTAATGAAAGTAAACTATTAGACTCCCAAAGCCAGAGCCTTAGAAATTCCTTATATACTAAGGAAGCTTAGATTGCTTTTTGACAGTCCTTTACGAAGCCCATTCGCTTTAATACTCGGCATACATAATAATGAAAGCATTTGTTGTATGCCAATAGCTTCTGAGATAAAAAAAGAATAATGAATCTAGACTTGCAGAACGAAATCAGAGTCCTTCTTCCTTCCTATTTATCCCAAAGGAAATTCACATCCTTAGATGTTGATTTCTTACTATCTTGCTGCGATAGCATTTTCCAGCTCTTTCATCTGAAAGTTTTCCTCAAATTGACGTATGTAGGTGCTCTAGAGCTCTAGACGGCTAAATAGTAGGTGCTCTAGAGCTCTAGACGGATAAATTAAGTCGGGAATTAAAGTTGACGTGCAAGCAAGAAATGGAAGTAGAGTAAGAGTCTTGACGAAGACTAATTCCAATGCCTGAACTTCAAGACATACATCTGCTTTTAGTCCTTACTTACTTACTTAATTGGTCATTATAAGCCTTTAAAGATTGCGACCATCTTCGCACACCACTACAAAGCAGAGCATAAAGTTTAAAGTCGATTCCCAGCGACAAATGTTTGAGAAACTTTTTCATGACAATTTTATTTTACTCGGAGAATTTTAGGCCAACAAACTGCTGAGGGAAAGGGCTCGTAGATTTGTTTTTTTTTTATTTTCTTTTCGTTGAGATGTCTGAACTGTGGTTTGAACCACAGACTCACGTCTAGTAACGCAAACACATTACCTACTAGACTATGCAAACTTGGCTTATCTCGTATTCTTAAGGAATATTTAGATCCTTATGAGATTCATTCAACTTTAATGGTGATGATGAGATAGATACTCCATTTAAGTTTCAACTTCAGCCCACTTAAGGTTCAAGCTTGGTGTTCCACTAAACTCGTTCAAAGTTGTGGTCGAGTTAATAACGCGGTGTAGATGATTCAAATAAGTTGATTTGGTAAGACACAACCGACTTGGTTCCAATATGGACTCCTAAAGATTGTATTTCTCGGATGCGATAGTAGGGTGATTAAAGGCTGTTGCCAAATCTGCGTGCTCCATTCTTTGGTATGCACTTTAATTAAAGAATTCTTCTATTTTGCTTTTAGTAGTCTCCGTAGGTCCATTTGAACTTCAAGATGGTTCGAGATGGATTGTGTTATCCGAGGCGACTCTTCTATGCCTAAATTTTATTTAAACTTTCTTGTGTGTTGCATATGTAAAGTTTACTTTGAGAAATTTTTATTATTTTGCTGCTGTTTATGGAAATCAGTATGAATGGAAATCGAAGAGAGTTTGCGAATGTTCGCTTATTCTACAAACACAGGACTTCACAAAGTGAACTCATATTTCAAATCAGTCACTGTTAGAGGACTTTTTTTGGCCTTATTAGAAATTATATGCTACGAGGCCTTTTGGTAATCTTGTACTACTGATACGTCTGTCCTCTACAAGTTTATAAGGCTTCTAAGAAATCTGTACTTGATTTAAGCGAGTTCGGGTGACACAGTGGGTCCATTATTTAGATTTCTGTGGGAATTATGCACCTCATAAGAGTTGTACATAAAACCGGATTCGATTGTTTACTATATTGAACCCGCTCTCTTATTTCTTTCCAATTTTCCAAATTTCTTTTGTTTTTCTCTAATAATTTCCAATTTAAATATCCAATTTGCATAAAAACCATATTTTCCAATACAATGTCAAGTCAATTTAATAAAAATTTATTTTCAATAAAACTTTAAACACCTTCTACTGCTACTTCTTATCCTTTCTGTTCCCTTTTCCTAACTTCTTTTTTATTTCAAACGATAAAAGCGAGTTTTTGTCACTAAACTGCATGCCATTCACTTCACTCTTGCCTGTGCAATGGCATGAATGAAAGAAAAATCTCAACAAAACAAGGGAAATTCTTTTTCTTCTTGTTTTTTTTTGTTTCGTGAATTCCTTGCAAAGAGGAGAAGCTAAACTTGTAAACGGAAACAATCTATTAAAAGTTCAATCAATATATGAAGGGCTTTACAGGATCTACAACGCATATACACAGACACACGCTCTTATTTGTATTTACGAACACGTTGGCAGTAAACAAACCAGCAACAGACGGCAGCTGTTAACAAATGTTGCTGCCACCAAACCACCAAGGCTTGTTCTTGTCTAAGTTGTTCAAAGAAAACGCAACCATGAGAGAGAGAAGCCATGAGATGAGGCAACACCATCCCACAAAGTGTAAGAAAATCTGTAAATCTTTTTGCGTCTCCCTGGTAAACATGGCCACAAAAAACAAAAAAATTGTACCGTGTGTGTATAGAAAGAACAGCAACACAATACAGCAGTTAACAACAAGTATAACAAACAACAATAACAACAACAAAACACAGTTATATTATAAAACAGTTGCGATTTTTATCGCAATTCAATAGACTTCGTTTATCTTTTTTTTCTTCTTTCTTGTCATTCGTTTTAAATCGGATGGAGTTTTTACAACCTCTGCTGCTACTGTTGCTGTTGCTGTTCTGAGAAGAAGACAACTGAAATCCAACAACCTTAAGACAACAACAAAAAAATACCAGCCACGTTAGAGGTGAAGTTTAGAGGTTCAGGAAAACCATGTTTTGTATGCAGGAAGTCATAAGGAGACACATTTGTTGTCTTTTAATGTGTGAATATTATGAAGCCTGGTGTGCGTGTGTGTGTGTATTACAAACGTGTTAGTGTATTGTATTGACTTCCTTTTCCGTTCGTTTAAAATAAACAACAGCAGCGTTTTGTTTCGTGAAAAAAAAAAACGTTGACAAACTTGGAAATCTAAAGATACGATGACAGTTTCTTCTTTTTTTTAAATGCTTTGCGATTTTTTTTTTTTTTTGTATTGGCTTGCATAGGGTCTTGCAAGTTTAAGTTTTATTTTGGTTTTTTTGGCAGTTCAGGAACTAAAAAAATTACTAAAGTGGACTAACAAACTAATGTTTGAGTGGCCAGTTTTTTTCGAGGTCTGCCCTGGGCTTTGAACGCGAGGCCTCATGTTTAATAAGCCAACACACTACCTGCTGGACTTCGCGGCGACAAGTAATGCCGATAAATTTTAGATGCCAACAAATCTTATATCTTGGTTCCCTTAGAGCTCTTATGGCCGGTTTACTGTCAGAAAATATATTCTGCTACTGAAGTTGTTTAGGGACTGTCCTAACAGTAGTCATTTGACACGGATTGTAACTATAAAAATCAGAAATTTTAGTGGAAAATTCTAGGCTCAACTGATCTGAAAATA
>QOCX01002323.1:0-23183 GCA_005959815.1 Sarcophaga bullata | reverse complement strand
AACTGGAAAAAAACAGGGCAGAAACTGTATATGGAATGCAATAAATTAGAAACTCTTTAAAGTTACGCGAAAAGTTTTCATTCCCGAATAATTAAACGTCAATAGTGGCAGTAACAGGGCAAAGGTACAACGTTGAATTCAATCGAATGCCAGCGATTAAAAGCAATGAAGTTGTTTATTTCGATTTTAAGAATTTTCAATTGAACTTTTTAACACTCAACGTATAAATTAATTTAAAGTTACGCGAAAATATTTACAGATACGTACGTAGGTAAAAAGTAGAAATAATAGAAGAAATTGTTGGCAATTGCTTGGATTGATATTCCAAAATAATTAAAATTTGTTAGTCGATATTTACTTTACCGTCCTAAACTATGGTATTTGAATTGCGTTTTAAATACCTTGTGGTAAGAGACCTATTACGTTTCGTATGTAGAAGCATTCTGGCATTTAATTGAGGCGCAGTATAAAATGGCAACTGCAAAGTGGATCATGTGGAGTTTTTGCAAATACGCCTGCAAGAGGTATTTGCTGGTTGTAAGAATTGTTGTAAGGCAGTGGTATTCAAAAAATTTACAATATTTTGGTGCGTGCTATTGACTCGTTTGATAGAATTAATCAAAACGTTTAGAACGTCAAGGAACCGCGTTCAAGTTCTAGAATATCAAGAAGCGATGAGAATTAGGATTACGAACTAGTTTTCTCATAGCCTCGTTATGTGTATTGTGTTAAATTTTTTACATGAGTAACCGGTACCTACAGTTTAAAGTCGACTCCGAACAACAAATTCTCTGAGAAATTTTTCATGGCAATTTTATTTATTCCTTAGAGCTTTTGCCACAAATCTTGCTGAATGAAAGTTACCGACGAAATACGTGTCTGAACTGAGACTTGAATCGTGTCGAAGTTAATAAGATAATGAGAGCGTCATATAATTTCGGTAAGCATAACATCATAACATAATTGGCCATTACAACCCTTCAGTCAGGATTACGGCCTAGCTTCTCACACCACTTAATGTTGTGTGTGCTAATTTTATACATGAGTGGGCCGAGACTGCAGTTTAAAGTCGATTCCGAACGACAGATTTTTTTTGAGAAACTTTTCATGGCAAATTTTATTTACTGCTCCAGAGTTTTTGCCAGAAATCTGCTGAGAGGAAGTCGCCGAAGAAATATTTTTTTCATATTTCGTTTTTGATGTCTGACCGGGGATTAACCTGGCCTTTCGTCTAATAAACCAACACACTACCTAGCTAGACTACGGCTTATTTCGGGTAAGCATTTGCCATTAATTATTATACGTTTTTATCCGTTACGTTTTTACTGTTAAAAATCTGAGCTCGTAGATTGCAAATAAAAATAAAAATAAATTTGTCTTCAGTTTTAATTCGATTCTTTATTTATTCGCACAATTTTGGTGTGCCACCTGTCACAACTTATTCTAACAACAACACTTGTTTGATTTGTTATTCCTCTGTTTATGCCTTGTGCGATAAACAATAACAATTACTACACAATTGTTCTGTAGATCTTTGTAACGGAGACCGTCAAACCACGATTGCTTACTTCACACGCAACGTGTCTTCACACACAAGACTGACTGAACTCTACTCAACTTTGCATGCTTTGCCTTTTATATAGCGACGTAAAAAGTCTGATGAAAGTTCTCATAGGCGAAGGTTCGTGTCGTCGCTTTGTTGTTTATGTATCTTGGTTACGTTTCGTACATGCAGTGTTGTTGTTGTTGCTTTGTGTTTACTTGTTTATCCCTTTTTCGTCATAGTGATGGTTGTTGCCGTTATTTTTGTTTATTGTTGTGTAAGCAAGCCCGTTGTTATATTTTTGTAGCTTTTATTTAATATTTTAATGTTAAACGATGTTACCCATTAAACGATGTTACACCATTTCCATTTTCGTAACAATATGCTATAAACAATGCAGTTGATAGCAGCAGAGGTATTTCGAGTCATTTAGTTTACTTCAATGGTTTTTTAAACATGTTGCTTGAAAATAATGATTTTAATGTCCATGCTCATAATGAGGGTGCTGTTTTTCTTGCTCATATTAATGTGAATCCATTAATTTGATTAATGGTTATAGTTACGGATCGTAATCTAAGATACAATACGTAATGTGTCCCTACTTGTTGACAACATATACTTCGCTTCGCCCCCTAACTTTGTTTCAAGGCTTAAATTTAAATTTTGCTTTTCATGGTTCGCTGTTTACAGGATCAATGGAGGAGCCAATAAGGATAAAAGGATGATAAAACAAAATTTTCTCTACATTATCTACAGGGTACTTGAAAATAATTATTTTAACGTCCATACTCATAATTAGGCTGCTGTTATTCTTGCTCATATTAATGCAAGTCCATAAATTGCGCACTGTCCTGATCGTCAGTGCTCGTCTGTTCTATTTCAATTAAGACAGTATTTGTTGAAGGTTGACGGTTCAATGCTGCTAATAATTTTAATTTCTGGGAGGACATACATAATATTCCTTTAAATTTCTGAATAAGAATTCCACTGGAGACTTTTGGTCTAAAGATCCGGCACTAAAAATACTGACGACTTCTTAGTGCTAAACAGAGTACGCTAAAAAATACGTGTATATTATGCTCTTGTAGGCTGCCTGATCACTGCACTGTTAGTCAAGTGCTTGTCGTGATCATTTTGAAAGCGGTTCAATGGGATATATGAATACTATCGGAAATTGCTTGGCTAATCAATTGGCTTAGAAGACAGTACAGACACATAATCTTCGACATATTATATGGCATAGGAGCTGCGATAATCTTAGCTAAACTAGGTATTCTTTACTCATTTTACTGGAACCTTAACTACGTTGAAAGTATGAAGCAATATTTTCTGACTCTATTGGACTTGTATCGATAAGAAGGGGACTGCTTGTTTGCTGTTCTCAAATTGCATGCAAAATTGCTATTCCCAGAGACATTGTTTTATTGGAAGGTAAATCGATAGAGTTGGCGTTCTCTTCTGATAGGGCTGTAGATCCGAAGAAGGAAAAGAGATAATCTTTTACTGTGGTTGATTGATTTATTTCGGTGCCGATGTGGTTTCCTATATGGCGGTGAACAGAGTTGGATATTAATTGTGTTGTCACAATGGGCTTAAACGCTGGCGTATGTGAAACCTGGGCCTTCAGAAAGTGTACGCTGCCTTACCGAATATAACGTGATTGATTATATTCGATGAAACCTCCGATAAAACCAAAATCATTAAAAAATAAGTGAAATGGTGCTCACAACTACGTAGAATTCGTGATTTTTTTATTTTGTTTACTTAAACAGAGCTTCACCCACGTTAGAAGCATTGGAACAATGGAACACAGAACATACATAATTGGCTATTATAATCCTTCAGTCAGAATTACGGGCCTAGCTTCTCACATCACTTATGTTGTATGTGATAATTTTATATACGATTGGCAGGGTTTTTGCCAGAAATCTGCTGAGAGGAAGTCGCCGAAGAAATACTTTTTTCATATTTCGTTTATGATGTTTGACCGGGGATACGAACCCTAGTCTTTCGTCTAATAAGCCAACACACTACCTACTACATAGAACTACGGCGCCTACAATAAAGGAACACAATACGAAAGAAATTAATCGGGTTCGATAGCCTATTGATCTTTCATGTATGTGGTCAAAGAGTTTAGAAATACATTTCGAGACACATAGGCCCACATAAAAGAACTGTATTAAATTTACAATCAAATTCCAATCAGGTTGGATTCGAGTCAGTCATTCAGCTTGAACCTGTACGTCTCGATATACGAAGGAAGTGGCCTTGATTAAGAAAATTTGAAATTTCCAAAAATTTTAAGATCAAATAGAAGATTTTTTTTTGTTTTTTTTTTTTTATTTTATCACTGAATTTATTATGAACTCTTGTGAATTTAATGCATTCCCCTTTGATAATGCAAATGAAAAATTCTTATTTAAAAACCATTTTAATTTGTATAATCATTTAAGTTTTTCTAATGATTTTCATTACATTTGTTTAACACGCAAGCTATTCATCATAGTTTTAATGAAAATGTTTTCTTCTTTCTTTGTTCTACTCTTCTACTATGCTGTTCATAAAAGTCTAATACTTTTGAATTTATTTTGCGCGTCTCGCAAAGCCATTTAGAATAACGAATTTTAACTGCCACGGAGACTATGTTCGTATTTCTATCTTATTTGTGCCGTGAAATATATTCGTGGATGAAGCATGAACTTTTGCATACTTTCGTTGTGGCCCAAGTAGCTGCCAGCAGCAAGGATTCATTAAGTTGACGGTAATACCAAACACACAGCTACACACATGTATACACTCGTATATATGTGTGTATATAATCGCTTAAAACAAAAGCAAAATTCATTCATTATGCATCAAAACATCATGGTTTGCCTCTGTGCACAGTAATACAATAACAGGATTTAAAAATTGAATATGGAATACGTTTGGCACTATGCTCGCACTATGGGTTGTTTGGTTTTGTTCATATGGAGTGATTTTAAATATTCAAACACAACACAAAAAATTTTATTCTTATTTGTCTCGATCTAGATGCCCAATTGGATATTTTTTTAAAGGCAAAACTTTGCATCTTCGTTGTCTCTGCAGTTAGTGGAAGGAATGTGCGTGAGTAATAAAATCTGTGAAACACAAATTTAAAATGAAAACTTTTCTTTCATGATGATGATGATGATATTGTTTCTAAAACAAAAACAAAACAAAAAAGAATTATTAAGAAAATGAGATAAAAGAAAATGAAATGAAATGAGAAAAACTATTATGATTTTCGAAAACTGAAAGCTTATTAAGCTTATACCAGGCAAGAGTCTTTGAATACATTCACTTGCAATATATATTTACGTCTATCTATACTTCGCTGTGTGTGTTAGTGTATGTATGAATAAATTAATATTTCTTTTCCTCTTTTCTTTTTTGTTTTTGTTTAATTATTGAAGTTTTTTATGAAATTTTTTTTTTAGTTTTTGCTTTCTCTAGAAAATAAGGTTAGTAAGTCATACTCTGCAGGTTTCAGTTTAAATTCGTATTAAAAACACTGTGAACAAAATAATTCAACTAATCTTTAAACAAATTGTATAAGACAACTAGTTTTACGTTGCATAAAACTAAAATAAAGTATAATAAATTAGTTTTTCTTATGATTTAAACAAAAATTTTAAATACTCATACTCGTAAGCGTATACACTGTATACCCAATCTGGATAGCCCAATCTGTAGGCGAACATAAGTTTTTAAGTGTGCATTGTTTGTTATAAAAAAAGAAACACACATAAAAATTGTAAATTCATAACACAGTGGCAACAATGAAAATACCCCAAGTAAGTATATAGCCTAAGTTGTTCGACTGGGATGAGTAGAACTTAAAAATAACGTTTTTTTTATATTTCTCAATCCTTCAAACTTGTTTTATTTGACAAAAAACGATTTTTTGGATCTTCTACACAAAATTACTGATTAACGAAATATGCTTGAACCTATTTCAAAATCCAAGTTTTTTAGAAAGCAGAGAGATAAGCCTTTAAAATGACTATGCATAAGCATTTTGTTCAAACCTGTAGGTTATGAGTTTTGATGGTGTTAAACTTGGAAAATATGATTTTTTTTCTTATTTGCTCAAGTTGGCCATTTTTAACTGCAAATTTTATTAAAAACTATAAACGAGAGGTAACATCCTAAAAGTGCATTCTCTTGTGAAGAGTTTGATACTTCGTTTGATGAAATCGACAAAAATTACCACAATTATTTTTTAAAGAATACAAGAACAGCTGATTCCTATTTTTTATATTTGTTTCTTATCAAATGAACTTTAAGTTAAAAATTTTCAAAATTTTTAATGGATCTGGTTTGTTTATCGGCAAATGTATTAAAATGTATCAGTTTAGGCGACTACCAGAAGTCTGGTAATATTTGTTTTTTTTTTTTGCAAATATTATTATTTCGCTTTGCGCAAACATCGGCAACTTCTAATGGTCACTCAAACCTGAAATTCACACATTTTGTAGTAAACAATCAAGATTCACCAGCGAACATTCTGAAAATTCTTTTGAACTGAAAGTCCATTTGAAAAATGTACCGCGGGACTGCTATACTCTTTAAATAATAGCAACGGTATTATCTTGTTCGATTTTATCAAACGAAGTGTCAATCTCTTCACAATGAGAATGCACTTTAAGGTGTCATCATTTATTGTTATATTTTTTAATTAAAGTTTTCTATATGAATAGAAAACAGGAAAAAATATGAAAAAAATTAGCATTTGCCATGTTTACTCATCAAACTTCATAGAATATTAAGTCAATTGTCATATATAGGTATGCCGTTTTAAAGGCCCATTCCTTCCTTTCTAAGAAAGCTCAAATTTGTGACTTTTTGTTGGAATGTTGTTGTGTAATCAATAATTTGGGGTAACAGTCCAAAAAACAAGTCAAATAAAATAGTTTGGAGGGTTCAAGAAATATAAAAAAAAATATACTTTTGAAGTCATATCGGGACTTTGTGCAGGAGTATTAAGGCTGCGAGATTTTAGCCCTTCACATTTAGCAGCTTACTTTAAAATAAACTTCAAAGAACTTGAATGTTTCTTTCAATACCCAGAAAATATGGTCCAATGTTTACGCTATCCAGATATGTAGTTAGTATGGCATTGCTTGCACAAAGTAGACAAACACACAACCCTTTTGTCTTGTTTTTCGCACCGCACTTATGTTGTGCGTGTTAATTTTATACATGAGTGCGGAACCTACAGTTGAAAATCGACTCGATCGACAGATTTCTGAGACTCTCAGTTTTTCGGCAGAAATCTGCTGAGAGGAAGACATCAAATTCGCCAAAAGAAACTATACATTAAAAAAAATATACGTTAATAATTATAGTTCCTTTTATGTTAAATTGTTTCATTTCTAGATTTTAAAACTGAAATAAAAATTTTTTTTTTTTTAAATTTCAAAAATATTGTCAAATTTTTCCGTGCACTCTCTTTAAGTGCTAAGAAGTTAAGTTTAATGATTGTTAGGTTGGTATATATTTCTGTAGTGTATAGTTTCTTTTGACGATCACTGTATGTATGCTATAAAAGTCTTCGAAAGCTCATTGAATTCTTTCTCCAATACCCACCGTAGAGTGATAAATTAAATTTTAAAAGATAACTCAATGAGCTCAGACTTTGTTATTGTCCAGTATTGACTACATCTATCACAAAGTCATTTTGTTTAATCAATTTACTAAGATTCAAATAAAAAATTTAGAAAGGAATTATAATAATTTACAATGTATGTACGCTTAAAGACGAATAGTGTTGTCGACTTTTCATAGGAACAGTTATAAAGGCGTGGACCGGTTAAAATTATTGGACAACATATCTATTGCTGGTGAAAGTACAAGTTGGTGTTTCGGTTAGAAACTGGAATATTGTATTCTCATCCCCATGTGCTAGACGGCTGGCTGCACAGCGCCTACTTCGGAGTCGCAACCAGATATTTCGTGTACTTTTTCAACTATATGGGATCGTAGGCCGGGACCAGGATAACAACATGGAATGTTGGCTTTCAAATGCTTCAATTGTCTCTGATATGTCGTCATATCATTTTCTTTTTTTTACGGGCGCCCCACAGGTTAGTCCAACGGTATCAAATCACAGCTTTTTGGTGGCCATTGACATCACCCTGTTCGACGTAAATAAACGGTCATCAAAAGCATTTGGACACAAGTAAGCAATAAATCGATTTGTGGCACGAGATGTGTGGCAAATTGCATCATCGTGTTGAAACCAAACGTCGTACACATCAATAACATGAAGAGCGGGTACAAAATTATCGGTTATTATGATGTGATAGGTGTCTCGGACTCGGAATCTTATATGATCTTCTTCACACAGGCTGCCATTGCGTCGGTCGGGTATAAATCACGGCTTGTTCGTGAATGCAAAGAGGCGTTAATGATCTTTGGACCTCACCGAATCCGTCTATACTGGGTGGCGGGTCATAGCGGTATACTCGGCAATGAGACTTTCGCTAAATTTGGCACACTTTATTAGGGTTCTGATCCCACAATCATCCACCTTTATGCCCTCATCAATGGATGGGTCAGGGGGAATGGATTGGGATGTTATGTTTCTAGGATATAGATAGTGCTAGAACAGGTTGGATGCTGGGCTTAGATAAGGCCCGTTTGACGTTAATCATTGGGAATTTAGATGCGATAAGGATCTGAAACAGATCCCAGCCAGACTATTGCAAGGTATGGTTGCGATAAGAAGTAGTAGAGAAACTAACGAACAACTCCTCTGTAGTGTCCAGTCTTTAGTAGGCTGAGATTGACGACCATGTGAGCAGGGCTTCTACGAGGTTTGAATTCTTTGTCGAGTGATGACATTAAGGCTTTCCATAGTTTCATTCATAATTCTTTGAGCTGGTTGAGAAGTGCTGAGACTTCCATACATACATTCATAATTGGCCATTACAACGTGTCAGTCAGGATTACGGCCTAGCTTCTCACATCATATATTGTGGTGTTTAATTTTATACTATGAGAGGCGGGACCTACAGTTTAAAGTCAACTCCGAACCACAGATTTTTTGGAAAAACTTTTCATTGAAATTTTATTTACTCTCAGCTTTTTTGCCAGAAATCATGCTGAGCGGAAGTCGCCGAATATAATATTTTTTCCATATTTCGTTTTTCGATGTCTGACCAGGATTCCAACCCTCGTCTTTTGTCTAATAAGCCACCATACTAACTACTATGGCGACTTCAACGTCGCGCTCTATTAGTTGTTGGTCTGTGTAATTCCTTCGCATCCTTATTCTCTATTTTCTACTTTCTTTTCCTTTAGGACGTTGTACAATGGGTCAACTGTATTGTAGTAGACTCAATGGCAAGTACTTGTCCACCAACCTAAACCTTAACCTAAACAACAGTGGCAAGACTGAGGGAGCAGTGAAGATGTTCAAAAATTTTGTTGAAAACATTTTGCTTCCTGCAGGAAAGACGATACCCTTTTAAAACGGTACTGTTTCTAGCTTTTCAAGAGTACGATTCAATATGAATGATCATTGTGAATGATTTTTCTCATTCGTTATCATTCATATTCCTTCAACAGCTGAGCTAATCTAAAATAGTTTTAGCTTTCTGTAACTCATTTCACTGAGAGATATGAAGTGCATAATTTGTAATTAAATTGTACCATTGTACTGTTATTGAGGAGTCCTCATATTTATCACGCGACTGTCATCCACTTTAGAATGTCTAGCTAAGCTTACATAAAATATATTCTTATTGCAACAAACTGAACATTTTTCAAATCTTCAACTGCTAACATTAAAATGTCAGAATTGCTGTTTATAAAAAGAAAGATTGCGGCAAGCGATGACATATTTCTTATTCTATCGTACGCACGTATATTCAATGGAACAGAAGCTCAATTTACATGACCAAAAACACAATGGCAAGAGAGTCAATGCCATTTTTCACCATTTTATAGCAAAGTACTCTGCTTTAGTTGAAGTATAGAAAAAAACAAAGAAAAATTATGGATATTTCAGTTCTTCCTTAAATTACCACAATTGCACTCTTTAAGGACAAACGGGTGGTTGAAGCATTGCTTTATTACATTACTGAATGCAGAGCAAAAAAAAATGTTGTCCGAAGTAAATTCATGTAAAATTTATGAAAAAAATTTTAAATAGAAGAGAATTTATACAATTTAACTCTTGGGCTCCCTCATACATACATACACTACATCCATACATCATGACATACATAATACAGTGCATTTCTATAGTTGAACAAGAAATAAAGTAAATTTTATTGTGCCAAAAAACGAGGCAGCCAAAGAGCGAAATGCTCAAAAAAAATTGGTTTTCCAAAAGAGGCTTTTGTATTGTAAAGGAAACAAAAGCATTTATTTTTGCTTCTTTCTACTCTCAAGAGAGAATATAAAAACAAATGGAAATGCTTTCTTAAGATCAAATTAAAGAGGTGAATAGTATTTTTTCGTTCTTCTAAATTTAATTAAAACTGCAAATAAAATTAATTTAATTTTTAGTTTATAATTTTAAGAAACTTACACAATCTTTTTCAAAAATAACCGCTTTAGTCTAATAGACAGTTTATTGGCTTATTAGACTTAAAGCCGCGGTTCAACAGCAGGTCAGGCATCTCCAGCATATCGAAAAATGAAAAATATTGTCTGGTCCTCTCAGCAGATTTCTCTTTTCAAAAACTCTGCGAATAAATAAAATTGCCATGTAAAGTTTCTCAAGAATCTCTTTTCGGGAGTCTACTTTAAGAAAAAGTTTAACGAATATTTACTACAAGATCTGCAAAGGTTTCTTTTGGTATTTTGCATCAATTTTAAAAAAATCAAAAAACTTTAAAACCCACTGCAGCAGGTCCTCTCAAAGGCCTTTTATATTCCTTTGCCTCCAATCACTCAACTTGCCAAATGAGCCTTGACCATGAAGGATCAGAATTTTACAATGAATTTCACAAAGGTTCTAGCAAAATTTCGTTTACTGTGGAGCCTAGATAACACAAATCGTAATTATTAATAGAGCTCTTCTCTACATCAATGAAAGCTGTTGAAGAAGAATGCTTATATGCAGATTTCTGCTTTCCTCTACACAAGAGAAAAGAAGTGATCTCTTACAAATAATAGGCATCATGCTTTAAAACAGATTGCATTTTTCCTCATAGCCGGTATAATGAAACACTGATACCTAAGGGCATATGCCCGAAGATAAAGAATACCATATAACATGCGAAGTAGAAATGCAAACCCTAGAATATATTGCCCAACATTGTCCGGCGTTTGGCAGCATAAGAAGAAACATTCTTGGGCACACAGAATTTATTGTCGGAACGTGTCTAGTCAAAGTCCAGTGAATTAAATTCAAGCCTTAAGAAAACTCTCGGAATGTACATATGGGAGATGCCATCCAGGGTTTGTATTTATTGAAGGAACATAATGAGGCAACTAACAATTAAATCAAACCCAACCTAATACCGCCTTTTACAACCATTTTTTAATTTGTCTACTATCGAGAACGGCAAGACTGATTTGCAACGTTTTCTTAATATTCTTAGGGTCATTATTACAACTTGCCATTAACTAAAGGGAGGATTTTAACTGGCAGATAAGTTGTTTTTCGTTATTATAAGTGGCCAATAAGATAGATGTGAGCTTTAATCTAAAGGAAGGATCATCTTACCGCTTACTTTTAAAGTTAAGTTTATGCCTGAACTTACAATATTATGCAATAATTTTCAATATGGCAACTTGTAATTGAAACAAAATGAGCAAATACCCCCAAAAAAAAAGAAAAAAAAAAAGAAGCCAGTTTTATCAGCATTGCTCCGACCCTGCCATATTTTAGAAAAAGTTAGCTTTATTTTATCGGTAAGTTGTATTAACAAATATAAGTTAAAGGTAACTTTACCATTCCCTTTAGCTAAAGGTAACTTTAACTAAACCCAACTTTAAAGGCAAGTTGTAATAATGGCCCTTAGCAGCACATTAAGGCTTTTACGTAAAAAAACTGCTTGCACGATAAACGTCTAGAACGATTTGACTAATTATTAAAAAAGAAAAGTCTTTTACGAAAAATAAATTTGTCCACGCCCATTTCTATGCCTTATTTTTAAATTCTCGGCTAACAGCAAATGACAATGGCAAATGACATGTCACAGTGTGTGTAACAATCAATAGGACTTCAGACCAAACGATGTCTGTTTATGGCTTACCGAATTTTTCATACGAACAATTATGCTTAGCACGATCATGAGCGGGTTAGCCATTCAATTTGACGGTGTTAGATGGACTCACTAAAAGTATGGTAACTTTATTGTACTATAAGTTCGATAACGTTTTTTTTTTCATAATTGTCAGAAATTGTGGTAAACACTTGGTGTCGCCGTAGTCTAGTAGGTAGTGCGCTGACGTGTAAGACATGAGAGATCACGGTTCAGATCCAATTTTAAATATTTTCTTCACGATTTCATTTCAGCAGATTTCTGCCAAAAACTTTGGGAATATATAAAATTGCAATGAAAAGGTCTCTGAAAATTCTATTATTGAGAGTCGACTTTAAACTGTAGGTCCCGTCACTCATGTATAAAATTAAAGCACATAACATAAATGGTGTGATAAGCTGGGTCGTAATCCTGACTGAAGGGTGTAATGACTAATTATGTACGTATCAGAGATCAGCAATGAATCACTTTTTCGCTACTCATAAGACTCATGAAATTTTGAGTATGAGTGAGTCAACAATATTGAAATTTAACTACTCTGACTCACTCGTACTCATTATAACTTTGATTTATAAATACAAGTTGCAATGAGTATGAAGACAACGCTGACATCGAACTTAATATATGTCTGATTCGAAATATGTTGATTCATAAGCCTACTTATGATCTTAGAAATAATTCGAGTGATTCGAATCATTCTCCAAGAATTTACAGTCGTAGTTGTTGTTGCATTTACAACAAAAGGAAAAAGACACATAAGCAAAAACACAGAGCAGCAAGCAGAGCAAACACACAACCTTCTAGAGAGTATTTTAGTATTCGTACTCGAATCATACTTATTTTGTGAGCCATTCATCTGTTGAGTAAAGGAGAGTAGAAATCAAAACATCATACGTGTTGTTCAGTATGAGTATGATGAATACTTCAAACTTTGAATATGAGTAGTATTAGTATGGTATTAAAACAGGATTACCATTTCATAGCACAATTGTGCTGAGTGAATTCAAACCATTGCCTTATGCTCTCCTCATTTAGTCGCCGATCAGACCGCGGCGAGTGCACAAGTGAGCGGAATGCTATAACATTTTTTTTCAGGTTTACACTCAAAAAATATTTTAAGTATTAAATATTTAAAAAAATGCTTTTATTTAAATCCAATGTTTTATATGTTCTTAAATGACCATTTTAAGACTTTTAAATGATAAGGAAAGGGAACAGCTTTTTTTTAGACATAAATCATTTTTTTTTTTTTGGAAAAATTAAAAGATTTTTTATTAGTAGGTGAGGGAAATTTATGAACCCAAAGTACTTCCCACCCAAATATCTAAAAAAACAATCCTTAATTTTCGAGTTAAAGATGTATGAGTTTATGCATGTTGTTGAAATGAAAAATCAAATTAGCGTAATTTACTAACGTTTTTCTTTGACAGTAAACTAAATAAAAATCACTCAATTGATTTCACTCACTTACTCCCACTAATACACAACCAAAAAAATTTTTGGTAACCCCTGTATTAAAATAAATGTGAATCTTATGATTATCAGAAATTATGAGTAATGATTCGAACTCTTCCAATTTTTTGAATACTCATTGCTGATTCTGGTACGGTATGTATGTATGGAAGTATACTTAAAATCTTTATTAATGCAGAGTTAATGATCATTATTATAGGAACCTGTGATATTCACAGGATTTCATTCCCTCTTTTAGGCATATATTACTTCCGTCCCAAACACTAATCAATTTATTTTTATTTGCTCACCAATGTTACCTGGTCAACCCCCAAGTTTTTAAATAATATTCGTATTATAAATACATGAATTTCGCTGAATTCAATGCATAATTGAAATAGTTTTTTTCCGCTTACTTAACTAATATTAAGCTCTTCTAGATAATGAGAAGAAGAAAAAGAGAAATGGTTGTACTGTTATTAATATAACTGTTCATTTAACGCCACTTGATCAATTGAACGTATCATCTCTTATCATTTTAATTGACAATGTATTTGAGTTATTGCAGGGGGCCATTTGCAACCATTATTGTAGTTTCGTTTTATATAGTGTAATATGGATGTATAGATGGTATGTATGTATGTATTTGTACATTGTATAAATAGAATTAAATTGTTAATAAATTAATTGTCATTATATTTGCCACAGTTGCGATAAAGCTTTTAATATTTGCATTTCGATTTCGTTATTGAAAAATAAAAACCAATTTCGTTACGATTAACGTTTCCTGTGCAACACAGCAAACTCATACGTCGTTTGATACGTGGCACGTTGCATTTATTTATTAAATGCAACACGAGAACAAAAAATGAAGTCATTTATCAGTAATTGGTTGGTTTGCGGAAACAAAAAATAATAAAAAAAAATGCAACGTAAATATTGTTGGAAGATAAACGTTAACTGGTCAATTTGATAAATTGAAAAATTAATGAACTTAAACTTTTACAAAGGGCTTATAATTGATAACGGAATGAGTGAGTTCATGTCACTTGCAAAATAATTGATTAAAATTCAAGCAAAAGTAAAACAATATATGGCCGTGTACAACTGACAATGTGTAAGTTAAAAAGGTTTTCTTTTGAAATATGCGAACAAAATTTGATGTCAAGCTTCAAGTAATTTTTTTTTTGCTCACACTATCCCGTAAATTAGGCCCAAAAAGTGAAAAAATATGATACATGCAAGGCAAGTATAACGGCTATTTTGTTTTCTAACCAAACTATATACGAATTTATGTTTAAGCAGCTGGCCTCACAGTATCCTCCCATTCGATCGAACCAATTTTTCGTGCACTTTTCCAGAGTGTATGTGGTCGTATCTCGGAAAATGTCCATCACGAATGTTGGCCTTAAATGCTTCAACTGCCTTCTCTGATTTGTTGGTATAACACTTTTCTTTAAGCGCCAACAGAAAATAGTCCAACGCTGTCAAATCGCAGATTCTTGGCGGGGAATTCTCATCACCAATTTCGCCTCATTAAACAGCCATTCAGACCGTTGACGCAATAAATCGATTGTGGCAAGTTGCCACCATCCTGGTTAAACCAAACATCGTTCACATGAATAATGAAGAGCGATATACAAAAACAACTGGTTATCCGACGGTGCAATAGGTGCCTCCCATTGCCTTAATGGTTAAGCCGTCCTCAGTTTTCAAAAGATATGCGAAAAAGATGCCTCCGCTTCTCCAAGTCTTGGCTTCTATAAGACCACTTGTGGCTTTTCTTGCCCCAAGACGACATGTGGCTTATTTACCCTACCACCAATATGAAAATTGAGCTTCACCTTCTAACAGATGTTTTGGTTGGTTGCCAATGCAACCCGATTTGACTGAGTATGCAGGCAGTAATCTGTTCTAATAATCATTGAGTATATTCTACACCCAATTCGCTTTCCCCGGTCCTGCTCCTATTAAGGCTGAGAGGTTCACTTGATGGCAGTAAGGCTCAATGCAGTCAAATCCTGCCTAACCCTGTAACTAATGGACATGCTGCTATTTGGGCCAGACAAAGACAATTCGAGTCGTTTATATGGTTCCTTATAACTGTTTTGAATAGAATATTTGACGTAAAATTAAATAAGAGACTTCTGGTCTAAGATCAAGGGGGTTCCCCCTATGCGATTTTACGATTTTCCTAAATTTGTAACAGGCTGCTGTTTGGTGTATATATATGATTGATATATGCTAGGCTTCTTGGTTACAGTGCATACATAATTATGTCATTACACCCGTTAGTCAGGATTACAACCTAGTTCTAACATCACTTGTTTTGTGTGTTGTGAACATTTTATACATGAGTGGCCGGATCACAGTTTTATATTCGACTCTGTATCGACAGATTTGAATTTGTCGTAGTCTAGTAAGTTGTAGGTTGGCTATTAGACGAAGAAGCCGCAGTTCAAACCCCCATGTCAGACATCTCCAGTAAAACGAAATATGAAAAATAATCTTCGACGACTGCCGTGCCCTCTCCAGTCAGATTTCTGGCAAAAAAACCCGAGAGCAATTAAATAAAATTGCGATGAAAGTTTCTCAAAAAAAGCTTTCGTAAGTACTGTAGGTTTTCCAACTAAGATCGATATAAAAGGTTGGACATAGGACAACGTTGGAAATTGCATTGATGATGGACATGGTCAGACGCTGTATAGGTGCTTGCAATTGGCCGAGATCGGACAGGGCCCTATGCCATTTCAATTGTCTTAGTTAAACGCATAATTATCCACTTGTCTACAGAGAGGCCCAAGTCTTCTTTAGATAGTTACGTGAACTAGACTCTGCTGGATGAGTTTTCTTTTGAGGTTGCCCCTATTCGGATCGCATTCATTGCCACAAGTAGCGACGCTGACGGCACCTTATGGGCCTTATCGCACTGCTGCCGAAAGACATTGGCTTTAAGGCAAATGGACATGGAGTAGAGGAGGGCGAAGACCTTCCTTTTACTTCAAGCATTTGTGTTCTTTTCTTTTTGTCCAATAAAGATGAGATTTTTTAATCACTCACATTCAGACTTCCTTTACTGAGGTCTTTAATATAAAGATTGCTGCAATTGGAGGATTTTTGGACTGTGGTTGATTTCTTCTAAAGAATTTTAAATCCTCATGTTGAATGCGAATTGGGGTATCACAATGAATCTAAATGCTGCGCCCTAAGGGAGACTTCTTCTTTTAAAGGGGGGGTTCACCACAGTTCACTTACCTCCTTTTCTCATACAAATTTAACGCTTTTGATGGACAGTCTTCTTATTGACTGTCTAACACTCAACAGATTTTTACTTGCGTAACAAATCTTAATACAAGCCAAATAGCTATGTTTTGCAAATTGCCAACGTATACTAATTGCTGTGCAATATTTCATTATGTTACGTTGTTAACGAGACGTATTAGGAAGTTTTATTAAGTGGGGCCGTTTATGTTTCCATTGCTTTGTAGAAATATGTTACGTGCACATTAAACTTTCTTTAATTCAAATTGCTTCAACACCATACGCATGAATAGAGAGAGAGACATGCTTGCATGAGTGCACTGCAACGATTTGTTGCAACACAATTTCCTTTCAGACTTGTTTTTTCGAAACACTCAAGTATTTTCAAAAGTGTTTGCAATGAAAACTGCTGCAAAAGATGTCTGTCTCCAAACGGCATATTCCTGACAATGTCCTGTGTCTTGTGTGTTGTGTTTTGTGTGTGTGTGGCATATACAGTCCTGTGCCGTAATACATTTATTACTCAAGCATTTAAGTTTGTTTATTTGTTGTTTTTTTCAAATTGGTTTTGCACGCTTTTGTTAGCATGTTGTTAAACAACAATAAAAAGCAATTGCAATAACAACAACAACACAAATAACAGTCGACAGCAGTAAGCAGTAGTAGTAAAGCAAACAAAATTTTAAAACAAATAACAAGAAATAAGGTGAAACTGTAGTGACAAGATTGTTTGAGCATATTTAACAAACAAAGTTTTCTATGTTGCTTGTGATGTTTTTGCTGATGTTGTTGTTGTTGTTTTGTTATTGTTGGCTATAAATTCATGTTTTTGGTCACCAGCATGCATCCATCCACATCGAAATGTGAAAGAGAGAACGTTTTTGTTGACCACATAATCGTCTTTTTCTGTTCAACTGTGTGTTCTAACTGTTCTAACTGGTCTACTAAATCAAACGGGATGCCATGGCAATTGGAATTTCATTTTATTCTTGAAATAGTTTTTGGTCCACATTTCGTTTCTTTTTCTTTCTTTGTCCTCAAAATAGTTGTTATTGTGCTTAATTCCTCCACTCTCTCTCCGCAGTGTTTCAACTTGTGTTCCTTTTTTTTTTTGTGGCCATTACTTAGGACAGGCGGCAGGTCAATCGCATAAAGACTGCTTAGAATTTATTTTATTTATGGCTGCTCACAATAGTTGCCACTGAGAAACTCACAATTTGTGTTGCCTTAATGGGGGGGGGGGGGGTGTTATAGAAAAAAAGTGGCAATGCATCTTATTTCGATTGTGACATACAGGAATTGCAAAATATTTGAAATAATTGGCAAAAAAAAAAGATTACAACCCTGTTTCTCAAACCACTTATGTTGTGTGTGTTCATTTTATCCACAAGAAGCGTTTTAAGAAACTTTCCATGGCAGTTCTATTTACTCTCTTCGTTTTTGTAAGAAATTCCTTTTCATATGTTCTTTTGTTGAAAATGTCAAACCCAGGGTTTGGCCTCACGTTTAATAAGCCAACTCACCACCGACTGGAAGAATAGTCGCTTAACACAAAATTATCCGTTAGGCTACCAAATATATCAATCGCCACTGATTGCATCACTTTGATACTAGATCGACTATCATGCTCGAACAGAAACATGGCATAGACGCCCATGGTAATTTATTGTTGCAGGGATGGCTCTAAAAATAGCCCTCTGAACAGATGTACCAGAACCCAAGCAGTGCTTACTGTTTCTGAACACGGTTTTCAAAGCTCAGATACATCACATGATAATTTGGGAACCTTAATACACACGGAATTCAATATCTTCTCTGATAGTCAAATAATAATTTGGGCAATACCAAGCAAAGAAAAAACGATCAAAGGCTGTCCTAGACTGTCTTAAAAGGAGCATTTTATATGCATTATATGGATACCAACAAGTTGCTACTTCAAATTACAATAAAGAAGAAACTGAATTGAATGTCTACAAGGATGCGTCCGATAACACCACAGGATGAATTTAGAAACAGCTCTTATGGATACAAAGACTGGCATACCATGACAAAACCAGTGCAATGAGAACATATTGTTACGTTTTTACCATTTAAAAACGTTTAAAATATGAGCTCGTAGGTTGCAAATGAAAATAAAAATAAATTTGTATTCAACTTTAATTCAATTCTTTATTGTTCGCACAATTTTGTGTGCCACTGTTCACAACTCGTTCTAACAACAACAATTGCTTTGTTTGTTATTTCTCTGTTTATACCCTTTGCGATAAAAAATAACAATTACTGCACAATTATTTTGTAGACCTTTGTAACGGAGATCATCAAAAAAACCACGATTGCTTACTTCTCACGCAACGCGTCTTCACACAAGACTGACTGAACTTCTACTCCGACTACTACCTGACTTGTCTTGCCTTTTATATAACAACGTAAAGAGTCCGATGAATGTTCTCGTAGGTGAAGGTTCGGGTATTCGCCTTCTCGAGATTTCTATGAATGTAAAGATCGTTGTTTACATGTTGCAACATGTTGTTTATATTCATGCATGCTTTCTTTTTTTGTTGTTGTTTGTGTATCTTGTATACGTTCGTCGTTAAAGTGTTGTTGTTGCTCGTTTGTTTACTTGTTTATCCCTCTTTCATTATAGCGATGTTTTGCTACATTTTTGTTTATTTGTTAATCAAGTAAACAACTCCGTTGTTTGGTTTTTGTAGCCTTTGTTTAACATTTTAATGTTAAACGATGTTAAACCATTTCCATTTTCTAAACAATATTCTAAGACAGGTCCGAAGACCAGAGTTTTGTTACATCAGGGGACGGTTTTATGTTATACGGATAAGTCCAGAACTAATTCAGGGACACGAGCGAATTTTTTTGTTCCTATAGTGAATTATTTCGAACCAATTCGAGACGAACTCGTGCATTAGTTCGGTGCGGAACGCCATATCATCGAAATATGTAAACAAACCAACTCAGAAAAGACTGGACACAACAGTTAGGCAAGTGAAAAGGCGTTATCTTCTTCTGAATCTCAGGTTATGTTAGAATGCTGCAATGATCAGATAGATTAGCTTGCAAGGAGGTGTGCTTCCTAATGAGGTCAAAATCTTTCTGAGGAGTTAGAAGAAATTTCTAGAATGGTGTACTAAGCGAAAAAAAAGATAGAGGGAAACAAAAGCTTCACTCAAAACTCGGCTTTTTGGAGAAAAAGTTTTAAACCTTACATAACACCATGTAGGGATTAGTAACCAACCTGTTACAAAGCGCAGTATTTGGAGAATGAAACATCAAAACACATACTTGAAAAATGTGGAGCAAGTAAAGGCCACAAGGTAAGTAATGCTTGCGTATCAGATGCTGTGCAGGAAATTTTTCTTGTTAACGCCCAGCAGCATTATAATGTTTAAAGTAGTATGGGCATCTAGGAGACATTTAGAAACATGCGAGATAGATTGAGTACAGGTTATAACAGGTTTACACGACAGCAATACATAAAAGTAAACGGCTTTTTAAGTGGCCATTGTAAACTCAGAGAATGTTCTCACAAAAGAGTAACAGCTATGGAGTAGACGAGTCATCTGAAAACATAATTTAAATCCGAACAGCATTAATACATTTTAGAAGAAACAGCATATTAGGATTAATAAAGACAACAGGGCTGCAGCAGACATTATAGGGAAGCTTTGAATATATTAAATGCAATACTTTAGTACATAAAAATATAATATTGACACATACCTCAGTATTGGTCATAAGATCCCTTCAGTCAGAACTATGACCTAACTTCTCGTATAACTTATGCTGTATGAGTTAATTTTATGCATGAGTGGCGGGATCTACAGTTTAAAGTCGACTCTGAATAACAGCTTATTGTCTTGTTCCTTCCATTCACTTTATTATCTGAGCTATCTATTATCGCTAAGCTATACGATATTAAGTCACTTTTCTCTGTTAGCTTTGATGTCTAACATACTATTGGCATTAAACATCTCTTTATTGCTTGTGGCAACATTATTTCTAGCCACATTCAAAAAAAAGTTCTGAACGCACACTCAACACTTTTGTAATACCAAATAGAATAACAATTTTTGTGTAAATTTTTTTCTCCTACTGCCGACAAATAAAAGATTTTTTTTTATTTTTTTGAACAATTGAATATGTTTTGTTGTACATAATTTTAAAATAAGTAGTAAATCATGTTGCCAGGATTAACACATGTTTCTGTTCATTTCAATTTCATTGTTTTGTTTCGAATTTTTTTTTTTTTGAGGTTTTTCTCATTCATGTACTAAACATTTCCAGACAATTATTTTTATTACTTGTTTTTGGCTTCTATTTTTTTTTATTAAAATGTTCTTTTTTTTGTTTTGCTATTCACAAGCAATTCTTCGTTTTGTTTAGGACTGATAGATTTGTTTGAAATTTATTTGATTTAATTTGAATTTTTCTTTCATTTCATTCTAAATTCTTATTTTTTTGTGTCTTGAATTAACAATTTGAAAACATTTTTCTTTTCTTTCTTTTTTTTAATTCAACATGAAAAGTATCTCGCACTACTGATTTATAATACTTTGCAGAAATTTATTTTGCTTTGCCTCAAAATTTTTAGCATTTTCATTCATTTGTCCATTTATTGTTGCTGTATTGATTGTAAATATTTCACTCTTCTCTTCTCTTTGTTTGTTTTGCCAACTGTTATTCGGTAATTTCTCAGTATTCTTCTTCTTCTTCTTAATTTTTTTTCAAATTGATTGCCATGTCATTTTCTTCAATTCTTTTCTTACAAAACTAAAATTGTTTTAGCAAAGAAGTATTTATTAGGCATGATTTATTAGATTTTAAAGATGTTTCTGATAGAGTTCTGTAGTCTTGTTAAAATAAATAAATAAACAATAAAAACAATAACAATAAAAAATAAAAAAAAAATATTGTGATTTATTTGAAAATAATTGAATGAATGATATTCTGTTTCTTTCTTTTCTTTTCAGGTAATTTAGAAATCAATTTTTATTGTGAAGAACGTATGGTAAGATGTACAATAAAACATAATGATAATAACCATTGGAATACGTACAAACTGTTACGTTATTACCTTTTAAAAACATTTGAAATAAAAATATATTTGTGTTCAGTTTTAATTAAAATTCTTTATTGTTTGCACAATTTTGTGTGCCACTGTTCACAACTGGTTCTAACAACATTAACTGTCTTATTGGTTATTCCTTTGTTTATGCCATTTACGATAAACAATAACAATTACTACAGAATTGTTCTATTGATCTTAGTAACGGAGATCTTCAAACCACAATTGCTTTCTTCACACGCAACGTGTCTTCACACAAGACTGATTGAACTTCTACTCCGACTACTGGCTGCTTTGTCTTATAGCAACGCTTTTGCCAGAAATGTATTGAGAGGAAGTTGCCGAAGAAAACTCACCACTGACTGGCATAATACTAGCTTAACACAAAATTAACCGTTAGGATACCAAATATATCAATAGCCAATGATTGCATCCCTTTGATACTAGATCGACTATCATGGTGGAGCAGAAACATGGCATAGATGCCTATGGTGATGTATTGTTGCACGTATGGCTCTAAAAATGAAAATGGAATGGAATTGACCCTGTGAACAGATGTACCAGAACCCAAGCAATGCTTACTATTACTGAACACGGTTTACAAAGTGCAGGTACATTCCATCACATGGTTATTTGTGAATTTTAATAGAAAGGATAATCAATATCTTCTCTGATAGTCAAACAACAATTTGAGCAATACCAAGCAAGGAAAAAGGATCAAAGACTGTCCTGAACTGTCCTAAAGTGCACATTTTGCACTAATGCCTGCTTCGTCTTACCTTTTATATAGCAACGTAAACAGTCTGTAGAAGGTTCTTAAAGGCGAACGTACGAGGTTTTGCCTTCTCAAAATCTCGATAAATGTAAATATTGTTCCTTGTAAAAATTGTTGTTCGTAAACATTGTTGTTTGTAAACACTGTTGTTTGTAAACACTGTTGTTTGTAAACATTGTTGTTTGTAAACACTGTTGTTTGTAAACACTGTTGTTTGTAAACATTGTTGTTTGTAAGCATTGTTGTTTGTAAACATTGTTGCTTGTAAACATTGTTGCTTGTAAACATTGTTGCTTGTAAACATTGTTGCTTGTAAACATTGTTGTTTCTAAACATTGTTATTTCTAAACATTGTTGTTTGTAATCATTGTTGTTTACATTCACGTATGCTTTTTTTGTTTGTTGTTTGTGTATCTTGTTTACGTTCGTCCTTGCAGTGTTATTGTTTGTTTGTTTACTTGTTTATGCATTTTTCGTTATACTGATGTTGTTGCTTTATTTTTGTTGAATTGTTAATCAAGCAAACACGTCCGTTGTTTTGTTTCTTTGCTTCTGTAGCTTTTGTTTGACATTTTAATGTTAAACGATGTTATGTGATTTCCATTTTCGTACACAATTCCATCCTGCCGTTAACATTACGACCTAGCTGTTCACACCACTTATGTTGTGTGTGTTGATTTTCTACGTGAGTGGCAGAATTTGCAATTTAGTGTCGACTCCAAACGACAGATTTTATTCATTCTCAGAGTTTTTGTCAGAAATCTGCTGAGAAGAAGCCGCCAAAGAAATATTTTTTTTATATTTCCTTTTTGATGTCTGACC
>QOCX01002321.1:0-21666 GCA_005959815.1 Sarcophaga bullata | reverse complement strand
TAGAGTACATGTGAGTTGGATGGTTTATAAACACCAATGCCACTACTGAATGATATACAGAGTATGTAGGCAGTCAGCTATTCTGATCACAAATGCACTTTGTTCCACTACACTTATTTGGTTGCCCTTTGACCTTTTATTAAGGCAGAGAGCTAAGTTTATGAAAGTAAGGCTCAATCAAGACAAATCCTTGTCTTATTTAGTGAACGCACATGCTGTTATTCTGGGAATATATAGACATATCAGGGTTAGTGATATAATTCCTTAAAAATTTCTAAAACATTGGCTCAAAGGTAATCGACAAATTGGACTGAGGAATGTTTAGTAAGTATTCTAATGTTAATCTTTCTTATAGGCTGCCTTGCCACTGCAGAGTTCATGACAAGCGGCGCATTAATTATTAAGTGGTGAGAGTTTTCTTGAAAATCTCTTAATTTAAAGTCGGATAGCGCGTCACTGTTCAGGAATGCCAATGATTTCTAAGAGTAATATCCGGATTTTTCAAAGGATATCGTATTGTATTCATAGATATATCGTATTACACTGCTGATTAGTTGGCCAGAGCCGGTATACATTATACAGGACGCATTATACAGGACGCAGTGTCAAAAGACTCGATATCCTGGTAAATGATTTCTCTAGGAGCATATGTATACATCAGTGTCAAAAAGAGACGAATGTTTTTTATTTTTAAATTTCGAAAGGTTCCAGACAAGGCAATACCGTATCAAGCGACTTCTTCAACTTTGTCATGGAAAATGGTTTTGCAGAATTCTGTCGTTCATTGCAATTACGCCATATTCTATGAAAGTATTCAATTGCTTGTCTATGCTAAGAAATTGACATTTTGAGAGATGATTTTACTGTGGCCTTTAAATATCAGGCTTTAAATAAAATCGTGCTTCCTGTGTAGCTTAAAGCACGAACGCGTTGTTTGTTTTCGAGAGATAATTGCTACGTAAAGCGTAGATTTAATTTCCGCATTCGACAAAAAAAATAAGTTGCTTGAGGGGATTAGCGGAAGTCGGTGTGGTTCTTACTGTATAGGAAGGAAGAACATCCTATAAACAGTGGGTGTGACCGAATGACGAATGCGCATGTGGACGAGAAACCCTTTTAAGGAATTATTCAAGCTGACCGGTTTCCAATAAAGTAAATAAAAATAAATAAAATATTGCAGTAATATATCCTAAGATTTCTTTATTTGCATAGAATTTTCACAGACCGTCTGTGAGAGACAAAATGAATTTTAGACTAACAAGCACAGAATGCGCTTTTATTGTCTTATTTATTTATGGTCTGGTAACTTTTAGAAATTATTTTAGTTTGCTTTGTAACTGATCTTTGTTTGTTTTTATTTTTTTGTTTGTTTTTCTTCATGCTATTAGGATAATACAGTTAGTGCTGAGTCAGAGCAATATGTTTCATAAACTTTAGTCTAGGCAATGTAATACGATGTGTAATCGGTACACTTATGCCACATATTTTTCTTATAAAAGTTTAGAAATTTTTCTTTCTTTTAAGTCTTGAATTTTATTTAAAAAAAAAATTAAACATTCGAAGAAAAAGTGATTACACTCATCTCTTTTTCGCCAATAAATAAAAAAGTCATAAAAAATTGAAATATCTGGTTGAGAACATTCGCTTACTTTTATGTTTTTGCTTTCACTTTTTCTACCGTGTGATTTTACGACTTTTGCAAAGAAATTTGTTAAGGAAATTTGTAAGCCGTTGTTGTATTAACATTTTTATCATTTGTCAATAAAAGGGAAATTAAACCTTAAATGTGCCCGTGTAAAGGATAATGTCGATTTTGGAAGAAGAAAAGAAAATATTCAGAATAATTGGAAGAACCTCACCTAAATGCTCTCAGCTCAATTCAAGAAGAAAAATCATCCGATTATACCAAACACACATACATGAGTAGTTATATACAGCCTTTCAGTCAGGATTACAACCTAGCCTCCCACATCACTTTATGGGTGTTATGAGTGTTAATTTTATAGATGAGTGGTGGACCTACAGTTTAAAGTCGATTCGAACGACAGATTTTAGAGAAACTTTTTCATGGTAATTTATTTACTTCTCAGAATTTTTACCAGAAATCCGCCGATTGGAAGTAGCGACGAAATATTTTTTTTATTTCGTTTTATTGGAGATGTCTGGCCTGGGTTTGAACCATAACCTCACGACGAATAAGCCAAAACACTATCATCTAGATGACGACCATAATAATAATGGAAATATTACAATATAAAGTGACGCATTTTATGAATTCTCCTATAACCTGTTTAGAGTTTAAAAGTGAAATAAAGTTTTTAAAAACTTTTAAAACGAATGCAAATGCCTTGATACTTGATACATACTAAAATTATGTTTAGTTAAAACAATTTCTTTTCTTTCTTTGTGCTCTCTTTTTTTATAGAAAATGAAGGTAATAATTTTAGTTCTTAATCTCTTTATCTTTTTTTTTGTTGTTTTTTATTCCTCTTTTCCAAAAATAGTTATCCTTAAAATTTATAACTTGTTTCACACACTTTTCAAGGACGTTTGATAACAAAAATATTCAAATTTTATGCGAATAAATAAATTCTACTTGGAAATGCTCTTTAAGTTATGAATAAAATTAATTGAAATTTCAGGATTAATAACAATAATACAAACCACAAAAAGGATAAAGATTGTAAAAATATTAAAACGAGTTCATGAATTACCCATGATTTTTGGTTTCTCTTTGGCTGTATTTCATCTTATAACAGGATGAATAGTATTTGTATTACTAAATCCTTTATGCTTCTCAAATCATAAATAATTTATTTTTTTAGAATTTAAGTTCAAAATAATTAAAATGACATAAATTTAGTATTTTATTAATACACTCTTTAGGTGGCTGTTTGAAAGTTAATTATGAATGCAATAAAAAAAAAAACGGTTTGAAATTTTGCAAATTTAGTATTGGGTTGTGAAGTACAATTTATTTTCAGTTGAAATGGTCAGCAAGCCTGACATGAGTCATTCAGACGGAACCAATTTACGTGCAGGTTCGAATGTATGGGGTCGCATTTCGCCATTGATATCACAAATGTTGGCCTTAAATTGCTCAATTGTCTCTGTTTTATCGGCATAACACTTTTGTTTAACGGCCGCCAGCTTCTTGGCGGCCAATTGACATCACCATTATTGCGTGTTAAACGGCCTTCAAATGTTTATCACAACAAATCAATTGTAGTATGCGATGTGTGGAGAGTTGCACTATCCTGTAGAAACCAAACATTGCTCACATTAATGTCATAAAGAGCGGAAACAAAAGTCGGTTATCGTACGATAGGTGTCTTCAATGATTATTAATCGCTGCACCGTGTTCATTTTTAAAGATATTGGGGCAAATGATGGCTCCGCCTTACAACGCTCACCAAGCAAACACTCATAATAGATGGATTGGCTTCTGTGAGGCCACATGTGGCTTTTCTAAGCTCCAAATGTGACAATTTTGCTTATTAACGTCCACATCATGGTGAAAATGAGCTCGAACTGAAAAAATGATTTTTTTGGCAAAGAGCAGCATTTTAAGGCATATTTTCGGACTCGAAAGTTATAGCACATACCAAAAAAGACCTACAGGCAATACAGCGTTTTCAATCTAAAGTAATAACTATAAGAACTGAAATATTTCCGATAAACCTCCTAGCAAGACGGCTTTAGTGTTATATGACTACCAAGCATCATTCCGGGAAGTTTTAGAGTAGATGAATTGGTCAGATATGTTTGTTGCTGCCAATAAGACGAGGTTCTGTTTATATTTTCTTCGGAGACTTCAACCTCTTTACTTTCCGACATAAGACCAAAAGAATACCTAGCAAATTCCAGTGTATCACAAATGATACATAAGCCAGTGGTTTAGTTTTTGAATTTTTTAAGCCTGTTTGGAAAATACAATACTCAAATGAGAACAGCAATCTAACTTTTCCTGAATTGAAGTTATATTGTCTAAAAAATACACAATAATTATTGGATTTGAATTATTTTTAATTATCATATCTTTATCAGTCATCATAGGTATCACGAGATATAAGAACATAATCCTGTAAATAGTTTTTTTTTTAAGAATTTCGTTTAAACTTCAATAATCTATAACGTCCAACTGCCTTGACCTGTCATTTTTTGTTTTTCCTTGTAAAATAAGCAAAAAAAAGCGAGTACAAAAAGAAGGGGGAAAAAAATAATCCAAAGTACCAAATAAACAAAACAAAATGGCCTTAAGCACTTTATGTCACTGGCAGCCCTTAAAAAGTCATTTCAGTGTCTTACAAAAAAGTAAAAAAAAAAAAATAAACCATAAGAATAAAGGAAAGTCAAATGAAATAAAAAAAAAATGAAACAAAACCATTAAAAATATTCTCTTTTTAGGGATAAGCTTGTCTTTAGCCGGTTGAAAAAAGTTTGAATAAGTTTTAAGATGATATAAATAGAAGAAGGGTATGATTACCATAATATTTCTTACAAAAATCATAAATTTTTTAGACATCAAATCATAAAGTGAAGTCAAAATATTGTAGGCAAAAAAAAAACGTACTCCTGACACATAGTTTCTAAAGAAAATACAGTGGAAACATTAGTTTCTTTAAGAAGAATAATAAAATTTGAGTTAAGTAAACATGAAGAATTTCCAGCATAATTCCAGCAAATCTAAATGCTCTACCAAATAAATTCATAAAATCATATACCTATAGGCCATGGACAAAAGCCTACATACCCTCAACATTTCTGCTAAATTCAGAGTTTCAAAACCTTGTGTAAGAAAATGATGCCACAGGCTAAAATTTATTCAAAAAATTTTAAAAGTTATACTCAGAAGTCGCGTAGTATAGTAGGTAGTGTGATGGCTTATTAGACGTGAGATCACGGTTCAAATCCCAACAAAAAGAAGTACGGAAAAATATTCCTTCGACAACTTTCTCTCAGCAGATTTTTGGCAAAAAAAAAATGCCACGAAAAGTCTGTCGTTCGGATCTACTTAAAAACGACTGTAGGTCTCGCCACTCAGGCATAAAATTAACACACAACATAAGTATAAGTGTAAAAAGCAGGTCGTAATTCTGACTGAAGAATTGTAATGACCAATTATGTATGTATGTAAAGGGTTACAATTTCTATATGTTTCCCCAAAATAATACAAAAAACTTGTTTGCCTATTAACACAGTCAAACACAATACATAAACAAATACTTCACAATCATTTCAAAAACATATTTGGAAGAAGTAATGAAAAAATCTACAAAATGTAAAAAACAATTTGAAGAAAACTAATTGAGAACTCAAATGAACATGATGAAGCATGTCTAAAAGTAGCATTCTAAAAGTAAAATCGCCAAGATTGATCACATGTTTTGTTTATATAAATTAGAAATAGAAAAACACTCATGTTATGGTATGAATAGGTATAGATTTACGGCTGAATACTATAATGGTAACAAGCATTTGACTACTTAGTGGTCTTTACATATGCCAAACACATACACGCATAAATTCTAAAAAGTATTGCTCAACATAAATACAATTTTTCTGTTCCTTGTTTAATATTTTTTGGTCAATGAATTGGTCATTTAGTTGAATTACATAATTTCTTACGTACATTCAGCAATACACATACCACCACTTCATTAAATATTCAAAAGTTTGTTTGTCACTTAAATTATGCTTGTGATATTTTATTCCGAACACATTTGGGTTCTAAGCCACTGAAAGTTGAAACCTTTTTTATTATTTCATTATTATGATGTCATATTTGTATAAAAGTAGTACATAATACGTCTTTTAAATCTTTTGCTTCCATTTTTTTAAATTTTCATTATTGAACGTTGTTGAATGATACGACACACTAGTCATGCATTCTTTAAATTTGCACCAAAAAAAATTTATTTTTTCGGTAAAAATTATCACTCCAGGCAACAATACATTCTAGAATTTCGTGGCAGAACATGTGTTTCCTAATTTTTTCTTAAATTTCCAACGGGTTTATTAATTTGTATCATTCGTTATGTACATAAGCGCTATTATATCCGGTTTGTTTACATTATACAAGCAAAATTTTGTCATAAAAACATGATTGCTAATCAGTTTTATGACTGTTTGGTTTAGTATTGTTCTCATGCAGACATGCAAATGTATCGGAACATAAAGTACAGAAAGAAATTGAAATTGATTATCATATATGAAATCAAGGTAACGAATTAATACAAAAGTATGGGAAATATTTGTATTTGCGAATCGCTTGTGTAATACAAGAAAAGTGACACATTGAATAAGTAATTTGCTACAACTGCCAGTGGAAACTATTGTGCATAACAGCACATGCACAATGGCTACTTATCATGATCCTTAAGAACACGCAGTTTTTATTGTCCCCAAAAGAAACAAAAAATTTATGATAAATAATGGCGGCAGGATTGATTCACCTTCATGGTAAATATAGTATGCAGGAAAACAGCAAACGCCAGCTGTTATAATAAGAAACAGACTGTCCCACGTCCTTTATCATCAAATATTGAGGTTTAGAGGAAAACAGTGCCGTCATAATCTCATAAAGCTGATCTACGTTGCGTTGTTTCATCCGTTTTATATACTGAAAATAAAACAAAACTTTTTGTCTTGTTTTCTTGTATCTTTTTTGTATTCCTAATATCACATAAATCAGAAATTTTATTTCAACGTTGCCTTGGTTTCGCTCTAAACGGTTTAAAACAATTTTTTAATAAAATACTCAATTAAACCTTAAACACTCTCTGCAATCGAAGCGGCGTAGTCTAGTAAGTTAGTGTTTAGCTTTTTAAGACATCGAGGGCACGTTGAAGACGCCATCGATCTCACCCCAGACTCTCAACAAAACGAAATTAAAAAATTTCCTTCAAGTCGTAACTTGCTGTCTCGGCGAGATATTGGAAAAAGATCCAAAGATTATTTCCGATAGATTAATCTACAACAAACGCTGATAGAGTACGGTCTAATTAATGGCATCGAGTTAAATATGAAAAGTTTCCACACTCTAAGATCGCTTTACTCCACAATACTTAACGTTTCCTCAAAGCGAAATAAAGTAAAAATGTAGGCAGCTCGCAAATCGTAAGAGCTATTGAACGGTATCTCGACCTCACGATATGAATTTCTTGGCTCTAAATGAAGAGATAATTTTTCTGTTTTAGGCCTTTGTTAATTTCAATTAGGATAATTGTGCTAGAATGTCAGTCAAGATTTAATCTTTCATTCCCTGCAGCTTAGTTGAATCTTTTGGAAATGTTCGCTAAACTAATAATTACAATGAAAGCCTTAAAGACTACAACAAAACCAAATAAAAAAACGCAATAGAGAAAATTTGTTTTCTTTTCATTCGCTTTGACTTATTTTTTGGTTGGTTGTTTACTTCACCTCTTCGCAATTTTTTCTAAAAAGAATAAAACAGAAGAACAGAAACTTAAAATTTTCTCTGGAAATATTTAAATGCAATCAAAATTTGACTCGGAAAAGCAAAAATTTAACACATCAATGAGCGGAGAGAGTATCAGAAAGAGTAAAACGTAAAAAAAAACTGATCAAACGCTGCAGTTCTGAGGAAAAATTGAAAACAAAAGGAAATTGGTGAAATATTTTCAAAATTTATACGAAATGTTAACGTTTTCCTTGTTTACCATTTGGTGGCGTATAAAGAAACGAAAACTATCAAGAAAAAATTGTTTCCGCTTTTTTTTTTCTTTTCAATTAATTAATTGAAAAAGAAATTCAAGGAAAACGTGAATATAAACGCAAAGAAAATTAACAGCAAAAACAGTGACTGGATAACCGAAACGAAAAACTGTTTAAGGAATAATATTTTAAAGGGTGAGCTCAGTTTAAGTGATACACTAAAGTGAGTGCGCATTGTTTTGAATTAAAAATTGTTCTTTTGCCGTTAAGGAATACCAAGTAGTTATTCTTCAGATGAGCTGAAACTCCTAAAATGGATTACTAGATTTATTAGGCTTAGAACAACGTGCAATCGTTTTCCAACAATTTTCAAAACAGTTTCTTGGTTACTTTGCAGTAGTATTAGATACCCAAGCATAAAAATCGGCGAACAAAAATTTTTATGCAAGTTATCAGCGTGCTGCTGTCGCTAATTCTTTTTTTTCAACGCTGCGTTTTAAAAATGTACGGTACATCGGTTGAAAGCATCAAGTTCCTGAGTTTTTTTTTTTTTTTTTTTTTTGTTTTGTTTTTATTGATTTTTTTGAAGGATTGAGGCATTGGCTCATATTTCCTTTAAAATGAGGGACGGCACACTCATTGCGGTCAAGTGAAGACACTCTTCGAACCACGATAAACCGATTTATTTGTACCCGCTCTTCTGTGGTATGTGACTCTGAACAACGTTTGTTTTCAACAAATGGATGATCTTGAAACAGAACTCATATGTAGGGATTAATCGTTTTATTGCGTCAAGACGTTTAATAACAGCCATCAAACGTTAGCCAAGAAGCAGAAATCTAAAACTGTTGGAGCTATTTCCTGCGGGACGCTTTGTAAAAAAAGGTGTTATGCCGAAAAAGGCAGAAACAATTGTGCATATGCATGCCAACATTCGTGACGGCATTGCCGAGATACAACCCAATATAAAAGAGTGTCAGAAAATTGCGTCCTATAGAATGAGGGCGTGCGAGGCCAGCCGCGCAGCCATGTGGATGAAATAGTATTCCATTTCTAACCGGAACAATTGTATTTTACACAAAAAATAAATAAAATTTGGCAAAGTTTCAAACCGTTTTAGATTTATTGTATTTTTAAATTAAAACTGTAATCACCCACCGCTATATTTCCATCGCCTTTAAACAATTTTATGGAGCTGTAAACAAACTAAGCGTTCAAAGCGAAGGTATCGCGCCCTTTTTCATAGCATTATAATACGATACGGTTTCTTATAATGACCCCTACACAATGAAAACTGACAACCCTGGCCTTTGCAGAATTACAGTTTTACAGATTATATGTTATAACACATGTGGTAATAAGGTGGTTTACTCAATTGGTCTATTAAGAATGAATATTTTCATTGTTTTCACAATCCTCTACCAGTACAATTCCTTCTCTCATTCTTAATTAGAGTGTGTTCGGGATTCATCTACGGAATTAAATTGCATGAAGAATATACCTAAGTTTGTGACAGCCAGTCCAGTTTTAAAGATAATTGAGCAAAATCGATAAGAAAATATATACTTATTCTAAAGTAGTTCAGTCTCTGGATTCCATACTACTTTTATGGCGTTTGACAACAGTTCTGTTATGTTTTTTTTTCTTCTAGAATTTTTGGTTTCTTTACAACGAACTCCCTGTAATCTTTAAAAGGAGAAGAAGGGCATAAAAATGTTATTCAATTTATTTGATTATAATTTAAACACGAATTCTAAAAACAATTAAAATCTAGAAGAAATAAAATAAGAAATGTAAATGAAATAAGAAATTAGGAAATGGCAAATTACTTTAAAGGAAATCACTGGTAATATGTGTATGTGCTGAACTTCCTTTCTAGACAAACGTCTAAATATCAGGTAATTTACTTAAATTTTGTAAATTACATGCTTTTATCGTTTTACTTTTACTTTCTCTGCTTTCATTTCTCTACAGAAAGGAAAAGGCTTTAAACAATTTTTTTTTAAATGGCTGTAAAGAAGGAATAAATGAGAAGTAAAATTTCAATTGAAATTCATTAAAATTTCTCTAATTTTTTTAATTCTTATTTTTATATTTATCCTATTAGTTAAATATTTTAAAGCCGCCGTAGCCTATTAAGAAGTGTGCTGGCTTATTAGCCATGAGGCCACGGTTCATACCGCTGGTCAGACATCTCCAACCAAACGGCAAAAACTCGGAGAGTAAAATATTGCCGTGAAAAATTTCTCAGGAATCGATTTGAAACTGTAAGCCTCGCCACTCATTTATAAAAATAACACACACAAAATAAGTGATGTAAGAAGCTAAATTGTATTCTTTACTGAATGGTTATAATGACTTGAAAATAATGCACGTTTTGTAAGTATTTACTGAATGTTTGGATATTCTCTATTCTGAAATCTAATTGTTTCATGATGAGTGTTTCAAATGAGACTTTGTTCTTCACTGAGGTGCACCATGATGGTTTTCCGATCCGAATTTTTAATAATTAAGAAGCATCAAATTTGTCAAATAAAAATAGAAGGATTCAGTGAGTAATGCACGCTAACGTATCTCGGTAATGACATCACGAATGTTGGCCTTCAATGCTCATATTCTCTATGGCGTCCCACAGAAAATAGTCCAAAGGTCAATATTTCGGCTAATTAAACGTCATTCGAACGTTTAAGCGCAATAAATCGATTGTGGCATGAGATGTGATGCAAGTTCAACCAGCTTCAGTTCAATACCATGAAGAGGCGGATACAAAAGATCGATTGTGATGGTGTCCTTACCATCAAAAAATCATGGGTCTTCGCTGCACAAGCCGCACCAAACAGTCACTCGTAATGAGTGCATTGTAGTCACTGCAATTTTGCTTATTAACGTACCCCACCAAGTTGAAAATGAGCTTCATTCGAAAACATACTTTATTTTAGCAAAATCGACATCATCATCGTGCAACTTCTCGTTGGCACTGTTATCCGTACGTTGCTTAAGCCGTAAATATTAATTCATTATGTTTAATGGAGATAATGTACTGAATTTTGGAACAAATAGAATGATACAAGTATTGACCAATTCGAAATAACCAATGGTTCAAATTAAACCATTAGATGGCCCACCCCATTACAGGAAAACTAAAATTTTTTTCCAAATCAGGAATTATCCTGGTTTAAGGCATATGAATCAAAAATTTATAATGGCTGCAATGGCCCAGGTTATCAACAACATAATAAAGTTCATCAAGCAGTGAAAGAGGAAGGAGGTTCGACAACTGCAAATATTTTTTTCTTTCCAAAAAATGTTTTCCTAAAACTTTTGTCATGTAGAATCTTACCTTAGAAACACAAAAGTACGTTGTTGGCTTTCGTTTTGATTTTATTTCCTTTTAAACTTTTTAATTCTTTCTTTATCCACATCTGCTACGATTCATTTATATGCCATAATAGACGAGTCAATTACATTCCAACACATCCCTTAGCGGAATTTCCATTTCTGTTGTTATTTTATTCGTTTTTCTCCCTGTTACATGATTTTCATTTTTGTCCTGTGTTGCATATTTCATTGCATTGCATAGGAAAGTAAACAATGTTCATGAATTCATGTAAAAGGAGAAAAACGAATAATATTTTTAATGTTAATTTATGTTATTTGTTGTGGCAACTAACATTTTTTTTTAGCACTGAATACAAGAGCTGCTAATTGGCCCAACTATGGATAATCACATCACATTGGCTGTATGTGGACACTCTAGGGATGTTGATATAAAAAATACAATCTCTTCTCTTTAATTAGAATACAGAATACAAGCCCAATGAGAACAACCACCAGAGAGAGAGAGAGAGAGAGAAGACTGTATTGGGATTAACTGATCTTAATTTCTATATTATAATGCATTGAAACTAAGGCAGGCAATGCTAAAACTATGTTAGACTGATTAAATGATTAAATAAGTGAACTGCTTTGCTTTTAAATTACCGCAACCAATATTTATTTCATAGCTTCTGCTGAATCATGGTCAAACAATATCATAAACTCCAGTATTGTATGAACATTATTGTGGGCAATCAATCTCTTCTTAATTAATTGGTTATTATAATTTTTTTTATCATTTTTTTATATTGCAAATACAAAGTATTAAAACAAAATAAAACAAAACAAAACAAAACAAAACAAAACCAAGTATTAAAATGGACTTTGCAAAGTTTATTTATTGTGAATGTAATATTGACAATAATTTTCGATTTGATAAATGAGTTTAATTAATAATTGAATCGATACGATAAAAATAACATTTTGTTTAATCGATTAACTAATCATTAATTAGAAAACTTTTTCTATGATTGGCATTCATGTGTTTTAGATATCATTAGGCATGATGTTTTAGGCATCATTACAGCATTAGAAAAAATTATAATTAAAATCATTCTCTTCATAATAAGACTTTCATAAAACACAAACTAAAAATGTCATTAAGCCAAACACATAAAACCCTGCTATTGTATATACAGTATCTTGGCCTTTTTTTTTCTTCTTTGGTTAATAAGCGTTTTTACACATGAAGTATTAACACTCATCTATTATGTGAATAACTGTAATGCGTTAAAGTTTAATCAGCTTTGGAAACCATTAAATGGATTTTTCTGCCCAGCTACAACCGTTTTTATGGTCTTTTTGTGGATGGAAAAGTTTTCTTACTCCTCCCACTATATTCTAAATAATACCTTTTTAATAATACTTTTATTAATTTTTATTGTATTTCATTTTCAAAATGTTATTCGGACCCTGGTAATTGTGTTAATATAAGCAAAATAAACTTCAAATCATAAGGAAGTGATGCCTTCGTTATTAGCAAGTATCTCTCTAATCGTAATGCTTTAAATACTTAAATGAATTGAAGACAAAAACGATTTATGCATATACATACATACATTGATAATAATAAAAATTTCAAAACCTATGATGCCTTGAAAAAAGGCTGTGTGAAGTAAGTCTTCTGCTACAATCTGGCGAAATAAGCCGATTGCCAAAATTAAATAAACTGTGAAAAAGCGACCATAAGCAGCAATAGCATGAATACTACATTCTATAATGCCAATACCAGATCGCACATATATTTGATAAATTAAAAAAAAAGCAGTCGCCATCGTCAAGTAGTGGTGGTGTGTTGGCTTATTAGACTTAAGGCCACGGTTCAAGCCCCAGACATCTCCAACCAAAACAAAAATCTGAACAATATAATATCTTTGGCTTCTGCCTCTCAGCAGAGAGTTTCTGGCAAAACTCTCGAGTGTAAATAAAATTGCCATGAAAAGTTTCAAAAAAATCTGTCGTTCGGATTCGACTTTAAACTGTAGATTCCGCCTCATATGAATAATATTGACACACACCACGTGACCAATTATGTTAAGTATGTCAAGAAAACAGATCAATGTTTCATGTATACTGCATGAAAGTAAATCAACATTTTTGGAAGAAAATCCTTTCCTTATTTTTATACACAACATGTACGTCATCTAGTTGTAGAATATAGTGATCTTTAGGATTTTTAGTCCCAAGTTTTGTGATAGAGATAACATCTGGAATTTTCAAATATGTTGCCAAATCTCATCTTGAGCGATTATGAAAAACACAGGAAACTTGAAGTCGTGGTCTAATGTTCCGGATATCATAAGGTTTTGTCTAACAATAACTGGTTGATTCCAACATTTCTTATCAAACATTCAGAATGAATTATAATTTTAGTAAATTTTTCTATTTGAATAACGCTTTTGATCCTGGTTAACGATTAAGGACTTTTCAGTGTCATGAAGCAATTTTGTCAGTTGGTTTCCAAACAGTTGAGCATAAAATGTACAGTACAGCATAAAATGTTTGGAAGGAAGAGTAGCAGGTCCTAGTTCTAGTTGTCACCAGCATTCGCTATTACTACGCTTTCGACTTTAAGTGAATTGCGTAATTTTTTTATACGACGTATCTTAGAGGCCTTATTTGGATAACCAAAATCCATGGTGAACCATAAAGTCTATAAGAACCAAAGAATTAAATTGAAATCGAGCATATTTTTGCGACGAATATATCTACAGACAAGAAAAGGTCATTGGTTACATTTTTAAAAATTTTTAAGACTTTTGACACCACTATATGTATGTACTAGAAGTCGCCGTAATCTAGTGGATAGTGTGTTGGCTTATTAGACGAAAGGCCAGGGTTCGAATCCCCGGTCAGATATCAAAAACGAAATATGAAAAAAAATATTTTTTCGGCGGCTTCCTCTCAGCAGATTTCTGGCAAAAACTCTGAGAGTAAATAAAATTGCCATGAAAAGTTACTCAAAAATCTGTCGTTCGGAGTCGACTTTAAACTGTACGTCCCACCGCTCTTGTATAAAATTAACACACACAACATAAGTGGTGTGAGAAGCTAGGCCGTAATCCTAACTGAAAGGGTTGTAATGGCCAATTATGTATGTATGTATATGTATGTATGTCTTAAATACAAATATATATGTACTCTGTATGTTCAAAATACAAGTGTATACACACCTTAATACATAAAAAAATGTAAGAAAAACTTTATTGAAATGAATAACAAAATTTAATTATAATCCTGCTATCATTTTAATTTAATAACTTTAAAACGATTATCATCAAATCCATCAAATTCTAAATTGCCAAATAAATTTTCATCAAATCATTGCATTGGCATTTCCTCGGATTGCTTTTGTTGCTTCTCATTAGCTTAGTAAATGTAGAGACACATACATACGTATGTCCATAAATAATAATTTTGGATGTTTATTAAATAACATTTAGAAATAACAAAAACAACAAATTTCTGCAATAACTCATACAATAACTCATCGAAGGGAAGAAAAAACACAGAAAAATAAATCGTATGACATACGATCTACTAGACTGGAATTATTGAGAGACAAACAAATTAATGACATTGGCATCATTACATGTATGTACTTATGCAGCAACTTCTAATAAAAATTATGGAAACGATAATAATGCCAATGATTACATGATTATATTGGCATCAGAAAGAATATGTGGAAAAAAGATAAAACAACAAACAAGTGTCTGCAAGTGATGTGTAAGAATATAAAGAATTTTATTTTAACTAAATAAACTGACTGAAACACCATACCAAGAGGGTTACATTTGTGAAATTGGTTTATTTATTTATCGGTTTTACCAAATTACCACAGGCGACATATAAGTATTGACGTTGCAAACTGGAACGTGCCATAAAAAATTTTCAAATTTTCAGTTACAATTCTCTCGAACTAATTCATATTGAAAAAGTCTTCTATATGTGTGGAGTTTTGAAGCAGCAACGGCCATCACTCTCAATGGGGAGCAGTACAGATCAATGATTGCCAAATTCTTTTGGCCTGAATTTGATGATCTGGACACTAATGTAAAAGTGGTTTTCAACAAGATGCTACTACGTGCTACATAGGCGAACAAAACAAGGGCTCATGCCATATGATCGTGTCACGTGAAGGTGATGAGAGACTGGCCACCAGATTGTGTGATTTTATTTCTTTATGGGACTTTCTTCATTTGCAGGCATATGCGAATAAGCTGAAGTAGTCTAGTAACTTGTATGTTGGCTAATTAGACGAAAGGCCATGGTTCAAACCCCATGTTAGACAGCTAAAACAAAGCAAAATAGAAATATTTCTTCGGTTACTTTCAGCAGATTTCTGGTATGAATTCTGAGAATAAATAAAATTGTCATTAAAAGTTTTAAAAAAATCTGTCATTTGTAATCGTTTTTAAACTGTAGGTCCCACCACTCATATATTAAAATTAACACACACAACATAGGTGGTGTGAAAAGCTGGGTTGTAATAATAACTAAAATGTTGTAATGACAATTATGTATGTATGTATGTGAATAAGACACCATATCTCTAGTCATCGGTCAAATTCAACCTGATTTATGCGCTGAAACTAAACATTAACATTTTGATTTTGATTTCGATTGCGGATTTTCTGCTCCTTGCATAATGGAATCAATTAGTCTTTGAAACAAATACAAAATTTTGATGTTTATTCAATTTTATTCAAAGAGAGTATACGCTTAAAAACAACGTCAAACTCCTTTTAGTATTGTTGTGTTAATACGCTACAGACTATTGCATAAACTTCCTGTAATTGCAAACAAACCTGTGGTTTGCAGAAGAGAAGAAGAAATTCGCCGAATTTCAAAACAAACATTAAGGTAAACTATTGCAACTCCATTAATAACAGTCTATAACAAGGATGTTAACCAGAGGTTGCCGCAATAATGTTAGCACAACAAAATCTATAGCCACCAAAGCCAAACTCAAAGTCATCTGTTGCCAATAATGAAGACAAGCTGCTTGTAACACATATTGCAAAATTTTAATAGTTTTTATTATAATAAAAAGTATAATACATGCTCGTACTATTGACTAAACAGAGTTTTCAATTAAATACAAAAATTATCACGATGAAACCTATGCCTCTTTATTTTCTACCCATTGCAACAAACTTATTTGTCTTTAAAGCACATGAAATTGTTTTATTTTTATTCCAAAAGAGAATTCGTATACCCGTATCGGTTTTACAGAGTAAGTATTCTCCAAATGAATGCTCTTTAAGAAAAGAACAAATAGAGCAAGGAAATCATATGACGCCTACGCATTATCCAGTGTCCTGTCATGCGCACATTTAAAGTGAAAAATTCAAGGCCTTAGTTTCTACCGGCACGTGACCACATTTGTTTACAATTGAATAAATTTAAATTACAACATAAAAGTAAACACATTTACAGTAAAACTTTTACAGCTGCATTGATAATACTCAAAAGAGCAGCAGCAAAATTGTTGCTGTTCTGCTGTAACAAAAAGATTTTTCTTTCAATAAAAACTATCAAGCAACAAAAGAAAACCTTGAACTAAATATTAGCAATTTCAGTGAAAGATAAACATTTGAACACATAAAGGTGAACAAATAAAAAAATCTCTTATCTTTCGTTTGCATTCGTTTACTTGTGTAGGAAATGAAACTTGTTGGAAAACATGTTCTTACTGTTTACGTTTTTCAGAAAATAGAATTCTACTACACACCTTGTAGTTTACGAAAATAATTTTGCAATTTTGATGGCATCATAGGCTTTTCATTTTTTTTATTATCATTGTTGGATCGAATGCGGAAATTATCTTATGCAGGACTTTTCTCCCTCGAATACTCTCAAGGCTGCTGCATTAGTGCTTAAGAGTTCGTTCCCATGAACGATAAAGAAACACGAGGAGAATAAGCATTTTTGTAGAGTATTAGTTTTGTCGTATGCTGCCTTATTGCCTATGGTGAGCAAAGTAGCACCTGTTGCGAAAGTGATCCTACGCTTGATCTCCACACTGACGTCATTTTTTATGGTAAAAGCGAAATCAAGCTAAACAAATTCACTGGCATAATCGAGCATATTGTTATCGATCGTAATCTGGGATCCAATAAGCCACATGTCCCAACTTGTCGTCAACATATACTTTGTTTTTCCCTCATTTACAGCCAGACCCATCTGAATCGACTCCCGTTTAATAGCACTAAAGGCAGCAGGAACATATCGCTTGGTATGTCCTATAATGTCAAATCGTAAGCGTACACAAAAAACCAGACGCAATGTACTTCCACCTTCTACAGAACACTCCCCAAGGCGAAGTTGAAGGGGTCGCATGATAAGAGATCGCCCTTGTCCGAAACCTCACTCGAAGACTTGCTTTCCTACCTTGACATCATTTTGAAAAGCCTTACAGCTTTGCAGTTATACCGACTTCAGACATTGCGGCAAAAACACGATTTCTAAAAGGGCCATAAAAGGATGCCTTATAGACTATCCACTTAACTGTTAAAAATTAAATACAAAACATAGATAAAGACTTAAAAATTAGAATACATGCACATGATTTACAAATATTAAACAAATATGATTCACATCTGTCTAAACATAAATTAGTATGCAAAAATTACTATGAGTTTTTAAGTCTGTATGTAACCCATGGCATAAAAAAAACCGATTGCATTTGGTAGTTTTATTTAGAATATTTAATGTATACTTCTCTTCTATACTCTTCTGTATAAAGATAAACTGTATATTGCGTTTCTTATGCATTTACATTTTCCAATTGATTGTTTCAAATGCGCATATCTAACGAACAAACGAGTAACTTTATTTTACTTTTCCATTTGCTATAAAATATAAAATATTTTCGATTTCAATGTATGGACAATGATCTCTGTATCTATGTATGTATGTATGTATGTATGCGTTTTCAAAGTAAAATCACCTGAGGCAACAAGCGTACATATAGTTTGCCAGTTGAATACAAAACTAAGTTTGCTCTTTGGAAACTCTTTCATTTATTTTGAAATAACTTTCGAGTAAAAATTTAAAAATAAAAAAAAAATAAAAAACTCTTTTCAATTAAGTAGTTATTGTACAGAAAGTGTCATGGGCCGAAAAAACAATACAGGAAATTTATGTGTAGTGTGTTGACTTATTAGACGTGAGGCTCGATTCAAGCCCAGAACAGGTAACTCTTACAAATCGATATATGAAAAAATAAAAAGTATGAGTTACATTGGGTGGGTGATTTAAAATTTAAGAATGGACAACAATGAAAAACGACTCGATATTTTGAAAAATTTCTTTTTCTGTTGTTAAGTACAATTGTTTCGACTGCAAAATGGAATATTATTTCATTCATATGGCTGTCGCGGCTGGTCGCACAGTACCGCATTCGAACGGACCAATTGGTGTGCATATATCTCGACAATGACTTCACGAGTGTTGGCCATAAAATGGCTCAATTGTCTCTTATTTGTCGGCATAATACTTTTCTTTAACGGCGACCTACAGAAAATAGTCAAACAGTGTCAGATGTCTGTCTCTTGGCGGTCAATTGACATCAGAATTTCAGCTACTTAAACGTTTGACGCAATAAATCATTTGAGGCGTGTTATGTTTGGCAATTTGCTTCATACTCTTGAAACCAAACATCGTATAAAAAAATCGGTTGTCATGATACAATGGTTGTCCCCATTGACATCGGTTGCGGTGTACTTATTTTCAAAGAAATATGAGCCAATTATGCATCCGCTCTCCAAATCGCACCAAATAGTCACTCATAATGGGTGCATAAGCTTCTGTAGGATCAAGTAGGATACCTAAGCCCCAAATAATTATTAATTTAAAAACTACTCTTATCTAGTATTGTTAGATAGAATGGCATTGTACTCATAAGGCTAATGATGAACTATTTTTGATTTTTTATGTGTGGGCATACTGAATTACTTTTCGTGGCATACCTTCTCTTCTTAAAGCATATAACCCCCTTTAGTGTTTTGTATACAAATTTAAATATTCTATTGATAAATACAACACTCTTATACATACGCATTTATAGTTAAATATTCATAAATTGCTACTTGTACTTGAAGTCGCCGTAGTCTAGTTGGTAGTGTGTTGGCTTATTAGACGAAAGGCCAGGGTTCGAATCCCCGATCAGACATCAAAAACGATATGAAAAAAATATTTCTCGGGCGACTCCTCTCAGCAGAATTCTGGCAAAACTCTGGAAGTAAATAAAATTGCCATGAAAAGTTTCTCAAAAAATCTGTCGTTCGGAGTCGGACTTTAAACTGGTAAGTCCCGCCACTCATGTATAAAATTAGCACACACAACATAAGTGGTTGAGAAGCTAGGCCGTAATCCTAACTGAAGGGTTGTAATGGCCAATTACTGTATTATGTATGTACTTGGAACACTAATTATTCTGGGAATTATTAGTTTATCAAAAACAGCAGCAAAACTAATATTTTCCCTTGAATGTGAGAAGAGAAATTAATTAAAGAGGATTGTGCTTGAAATTTGTATTTTTTCTAAACATTAAGGAGTAACAACGATTCCTTTAATTGTTATTGATTTTTAAATTTTAATAAGAATGTGATGAAAAAATAAAAATTAATTAATAAAATTGGTGAAAATTAACTCGTTAATATGGCTTGTTATTAAAACATTTAAATCAGATGTGAACTCTTAAAGGGCTGGGAACTAGGCTGTTAAATAGGCTACCAACATATCCTTTCACAATGCATGACAAGGTTAGATTAGATTAAATTGACAGCTGCTTTAATAAGCACAACTTATTGGGCCGATAAGAAGCCGTTGTAATAATGGTATTACTTGTTCTTCTGAAAATTAGAAGACTTCTGGCTTTCGGACTTTCTGGACTCAGCCATTTAACAGTAAATAGTTATTGGACTGGAATTTCTGTTCATATATTCCTTTGATTCAGATACGCTCTGTCAACTAAATTATGCATGTATACAAAATTTATCTTAAATATCCTCCTCTTTTTCTTATCGTTGCGCAGCTATAGACAATCATTTTAAGGTTAGCTAGACCCTAAGGCTACTCAGGCTACCTGGCGAGTTCCTGATAAGCGATCGCTAAAACAGCTCCGCTGTACAACAGGAGCTACGATTTTCAGTAGGTCTTAGGCTCTTTCGGTTCGACGTAAGGAGTTAAGTGGAATATTTACACACTGGGCTTGAGTTTGTCTAATCACATTGCGAAATTAGGGCTTTGCGTAGTACGAGTATGGCGATATTTAAATACAAGAAATGATTACTTTGTTCTTGAATAGCTATATTCAACAGAGCTGCTTGGAAAACACTGTTTAAATAAATGACATGATATTTGACAGCTGTGTTGGAGATGTTAACAGTGGTATTAACGTGGCTCACTACCTTACTATAGACTACGGCAATTGAATTTGATTTTGAAATGTAAATCGCCAAATAATAATTTTTTTTTAAATAACCTGATTAAAGCGGCTGAATAATCGATTTGAAGTCAAATGATTAATTGAATATAAACTTTGCATGTGTCAACTGCCACATGATATTGTTGTTTGATGTCCCAACACACTGAAATACCTAAAAACAAAAGCTAAAGACCCACCACTAAAACGCCAGTGTGTTAGCAGAGTCATAGAAACAAAATAACAGATGAAAATTCCAACACTTCTAATATGCAAACCCCAGACAAGGAATTCGTATAATACAGAAATGTGAAATACTTTCATAACTTTCAACACATGAGAGTGAGTGAGAACAGTCCTTGTCACAATACTATTATCAGAAAATTTTTTTTATTCTAAAATAATGCAGTAATACATCAAATGATTTGATATTAAAACTTGTTTTTAAATTAACGTTCCTGAAATTAGGAAAATTAAAAAGAAATGAAGAAAATCTCATCATCAATAATACATTCCTATTAATACAAACTGATCTCGTGAAACATTGTATCCAATTTTGCATGTTGACAACAATTTATGGTTGTCACTGGTAATGGTTAGTGTTGTGATATTTATGTGCATACTGCTTTCGTTGCGTGCATACGTAAAAGTATTTTTAAATTGTGCAGTACTTAGGTTAATTTTCCGCTTTAATTTATTTTTTCGTAGTTTTCAGTGTGCTTTTATTTTCGTTGAGCTAAATATTTACCAAAAGCTAGGAAACCCATTTGATTTATTACACTTTAATCAAAAACAAATAAACAATTTTGCAATTAAAATATTAATTAAATTTAATTAAGAAATAAATAAAATTAAAATAACGTCCTGCATACCACATTTTTTAATTACTAAAATATACTGGGTGGCCCATCTGTCAGTTTAAATTAGAATAATCGGTTATTTCGAATCTGGCAATGCTTATGAGAAAAAAAATACATCTTTTGGTTGGAGCTTATTTTCATTTTGGTAGGTACGTTCGATAAGCAAATTTGGCGTATTTGTAGATCAGAAAATCGACATGTGGTGTTACTGAATACAATGCAACCATTAGGAGAGATTTTTTGTGCCATATTTCTGTGAAAATGAGGACCGCATGGAGACACCTATCATGAGCATGATAAGCGAATTTTTTTGTACTAGCT
>QOCX01002320.1:0-11179 GCA_005959815.1 Sarcophaga bullata | reverse complement strand
TGTCATGCAAACAATCAGGCACGCATAAGCACACGGATTCTCTGATTGAAATCGAAACATCACAATCTTTAGCACACTAGCAACTCGGCCATCGGTGTCTCCGAGATTTGATTTTAAATCAAACTTAAAATCATATTTTTGCAACGATAAAAACGTTGGTGATAATCACATCAAAAATTTAAAAAACGTCCGATGCTGCACTTGTGGCTTTCAAGAATTCCTCTGGTTGCTTTATAAGAAAGTGCATTTTTTAGCAAAGGATATTGCATTTAAAGCAGGCTTAATTACAGGCACATGGCTTGGTAGGCATTTTCTTATGATTTCTTAAAATTTGTCCAATTTTCTTATTGCAGCAAATGAAATATTTTGTTAACGTCCCTCTTTAATAAAATATTTGCTAAGAAATATAGAAAATTGAAACCTTGAATATTTTGCTCTACCAAAAATATTTATTTAAGCCATGCAGTAGAAAAAAAAAAAAAGAAATTTCTTTCACTAAAAGTTAAACGGACTCGTTTATATCGTTTTTATAACCGCCTCAAGAGCGAACTCTTCTACTTCCACGTCCGGTACATAAAATATGCTTCAAGGCCATATTGTGCTATAAATTCTAGCAAATAACTTATAACAGTTTCCGGTGTTGGCTATACATGAATTAGTATTTGTATTGTATTTGTATCTTAAATGCTTTGGTCTAAAATATTTTTCTTCTTTTGATGGAATTTATTTTTTTTTTTGCTAAACACGTATGTAAGATCAATAAAGTCAAATTATTTAATAAATAAATTAGATTATATGAAGAATAAAAATATAAGAAGATAGATATATATATATACATATTTACAACAATATAGTACAAAGGTTATTAAATACTCATCACACTCACACACATACCATCAAAAATGTGCTGTCGTACATAATATATTTTAGATAATATGTGTCATGTTTGTATATGTTTAAGTATGTGTTTCCACATTATAACCCCTGACATATTTGTACATGAGAAAATGGTGTATAGTTCATGATATAACGGTTTTTCCTGCGAATGCTCTTACATACATCATATGAGTATATATAATGGGTGTTCTTGTTCGATAATCTTACGACATTTCTTATATTATTATTGGAAAACAAGAAGAGAGAAGCGAATCGATAAATTATTTTACTCTTAAAATGTGAAATAGATATTCTCAAAGAAACTAGAAAAGTAAAAAAAAACTGCAAAGACAACAGCAAGCAAAATCCATTCATGATTGAACATCAGAAGACAATGTTCGTATAATTTAGAAGGATCGGTGAAATTTTAAAATATATATAATGATTTTACATAGCTTTATGAGATATCACAAACACGTTTGTTTTTAATAAAAATTATGATATTATATTTTGTGTTAAATGTCTTGAAGCCATCACTTATTAGAATAACTCCCTTTTAACTGTAACCGAGCAAATCTGTAGTATACTGCGCCGAAATGATAAATACCAGATTGCATTGACATTCAGTCATTGGTGAAGTACTCGGGGCATTAAGAAAGCAATGAAAACTGGATGAGATTGGACACCCCCCCCCACAGCTACAAAAAGTGAATCTCCTGAGAGACAAAATCATTACGTCGATGTTAGGAAATTATTTATGCTCATATATATTAACACACGTGCTTAAAAAAGGTGTAATTTTTAACTTCAAAGAAAGGAGATTTAACGGAACAAAAAAGGGAATTTCGTTTACATTAACACTGCTAAAACAACACATTAGTCATACATACAGTTATACATAATTGGTATGATTAAAGACCCTTCAGTCAGGATTAAGACTGCTTGTCAAACCATTATTGTTGTGGTATTTATACATGCGTGTCTACAGTTTATAATCGACTGGCAAACGGGACAAATTTTTGGAGAAACTTTTCATGGAAATTCTATGTTACTTCAGAGTTTTTGGGCTGAGAGGAGCCGATTGAAGAACATTTTTTCATATTTTCGTGTTCAATGGCAGGTCCTGGAGTTTGGACCGTGGCTACGGTCTAATAAGCAAAACACTACCTACTATACAGGATGACTATCATTAACAACGGAAATTTACCCATGGACATCGAATGAGATTGCATAAATTTTACACTATATTTGTATAACGATTATAATATGTATATATCCACACATCCCACATATATTGTATGGGTTTCAAGGCGTTCTAAGATTTGGTAAATCATCACTAGGTATAAAGAAAAACATATTGTCGCTTACTATTTTTTGAAAATTTAATTTCAGGAGTGTTTGGTAAAACCTACAATGAAGTTCACATTTTTCTGGACCTAGTCCCCCCCCCTATGAAAAAACCAGGGAGTCAGAGGTGACTCGGTAATTTGATTGAGATTATATACCAACGTAGTCGTTTCTTGCGCGTTCGTATTCTAGACGGATTTTCAGGTGTGACATTCACTCTAGGGCATTCTTGTAAAAAAAAAAGAAATTTGAAAAATATTTATTTTTAGGGCGTCCTCCTCTCCTCTTTTTTGATAAAAAACTCTGAGGAGTAAAATATCATAGATAAAAATTAACATACTCAATATGGGTGCTTGTGACGCTTAAAGCCAACGTTATCCTTGACTAACAGGGTTAATTTGTCAACTAAGGAAGTAAACTAAAAATAACAGTAACCATAGAAACATTTTTAAGCAAAGGAGATCAAATAGTGAAAAATGAACCTTGTGATATTACGTAGGACGCTTTTAAAAATCTGCAGCATTAATATCATTAAAAACGAGACAATGACATAACATGCATGAAATCTGTTAGCAATCTATGGACGATTAACAATGTTTGTAAATGCAATATCAACGAATACCTTATTCAAAAGCTTTAAATTAGAAATTTACTTACATTAAAGGCTTGAAAACAGTGCCATATAGTATGAGTTTGGACGTATGAGTACTCAAGGTGAGGTTTGGATATAGAGGTACACTCCGACATAATTGTTGCCAAGACAAGACAAAGTTGAAAGTAATTCAGAAATAATACTTTATGAACCTACCTTACAGGAGCGTTAGAAAATATCGTGTACGATGTAATCATAATTTTGGAAATTCATTCCATTTGTAACCTTCATACTTTATTACCTTGATATTCAATCGTCTCTTTTGTTTGCAATTTTGGTCTTCTAGCGATATATCCTTCATTATCAAATTTCTGTATACATTGGTCTACTGCGCACTTATTCTTTAATTTCAATGAAGTTATCGATTTTTGTATACTCCAGAATCCTATTAGATCATGAATTCATCTGTACTCACCGTGCTTGGTGAAATCGTATGGTGAGATCTACACTAATTTTTTGTTCTACGTATGCGATTTAATAATATTCGTGGAAAAAATACAAAAATGGAAATATTGTCTAAAAAGTCAATAAGATTTATGAAATTCCTGCTATGGGGGAAACTTTTATGAAGTAAAGAAATTCAATTAAATCTTCGTGTAAAAGACTAGTTGCCCAACACAATAAGCAGTTAGCACCCTTCCTGGAGCTTATGACTACAAGAAAGCATTTCAATATTCTTTTGTCATCTTGACACTAAGCTCTGCATCTACTCCAGGGCAATCTTGTAGTTAGATGAATAATTTATGTCCATAGGACAAGATCTTAAATGTTTTGGATGGCAAACTTGCAATCTTTACATTTTTCCATTCAAAAAAACCAAAAAAAAAAAAAAATTTAAATTCGATGAAGCAGATAGTATGACTCACAGTTAAAATTTTCAACACTTATATTTTACGACTCGAATGTTTAATCAGCATTTCTTAAACAAACAAAAAAAAATAAAAAAACAAAAAACGGATTAAACATGGTTATTCATTTTCTTGCGATTTTTTTTTCGAAAACGATTGAAATTCGTTTTAAATGTAATGTTCTGCAAAATACAATGAAAATGGTAAAGGAAACATAAAGAATGAATAACAACAACAATTTGTGTATAATGGTTCCTTTCCAGTGGTATGCAATCAAGTAATTATATGTGTTATGTGGTACAGTTGAATTGTAATGGCCAGCATGTGTAATAGTGATAAATGTTTAAGGCCATTTAGACACTTGCTTAAACGTGTTCATGTTTAAAATTGATTTAATTGTTGATTGTACGGACGTCAAGATAATTACACTTCAATAAACTTAACCATCATAACTATTATATCACATCTGTATACTCAACTATTATGCTAGGTAAAACTATTTTACACTTGAACAGGGTCCACTTAGAAAGGAGAGACAAAATTAAAAGCGAAGTTTATTTAGGATTGCAATGATAGGTTAAAGTTTAGAGTAGGTTATGAAGTATTTGAAGTGATATAGGAAGAGAAGATAAAAATTATGAAAGTGCTTATGTCACTACAGTGAGTGTGCAAGTGTTAATAAGTACCAACACGTACTGAATGCAAAATCATTTGCTCTCAATACTTTATAACACCTTAAGTGTATGGTATACCTAACAGTTACTGCAGTCTATCTTCTTTCATATATTATGAAACTCAACTATAACTACAACTGATTTCAACACAAAACAAACACTTTTACATTTGCTTAAATTCATGATGAAGCTTTACCCGGAGCAGAGTAGTATTGAGTTATTGAAAAGAGTATTCATTCAAACTATTTTACGATTAGCCAAGGCTTTCAAAAGGCGAAATAATTTTTTATGATTCATTTGTAATTGAAGGCGCAATTTTGGCATACGTGAATAATGGATACACAAAAAATCCATGCAAATAATTGTGTCTTCACCACACTTAAAAGCAATGCAGATTCCATTTACTTTCATTTGATTGTCTATCTTAAGACATTACTTTTGGGTCATTTATAACTCTGATCTTAGAATTCAATTACTAGCAAAATATAATTGTCTGTGCTAAACTTATCAATAATGTTCTTCGCCTTTTTCATTTTTTTTTCCTTCTAATTTTTTTCCTCAGTTTTCACTTTCTTTCTCTATACCATTTTGCCTTTCTAGTTAATAGTTGTAGGATCACAATATACATAGGGCTACTGGTGAAGAAATAAAACTGTATCATACATGGTCATGAGCAGAATCGAAACGTAAACATCGATATATATGCCGTAAGTACTGAATAGGTAGTGAGTTGGTTACACACGGAGCTTTGCCTTGGAAATTCATTCCGATATCTTTAAATGTAAAGCCTTGTTAGATGTTCTTAGCTTCTCAATAGTATAAGTTAGATTGACGTAAACCTTAATTAGTCATGGCTAACTTAACAATTAAATGGTTGCGATATTACCGCATACAAGCTTATCATATTAGTATTCCTGCATGAATATTAAGTTGGCGGTGGGATTCAACGGGAATCGTTTGACTTTTGGATGCCGTTAAACTTTTTCTTCTTGGGTTTACTTACATTAGATGACCTTCTTTGTCCTGAACAAACGGTTGTAGTGGCTAATAAATACCTGAACGGTATTTACTAACCCCACTTTTATGTTTCCTGTCACTGAGAAATTTGATTTCTCCGCAGAAGTAGTACGCAAAAAGGTCCACAATAAACTTCATCTTCTGGTTCGACATTGACATTTGGCGAGAACATTTGTATTAAGCGGCAGATTCCTTTTTAGAAACAATTAGCAGTTATATAGACACTAGGAGCTCTGTGTGAATATGCAGAGATTGGGAATGCATAATTACGGTTTCTCTAGAAATATAAAGGCAAGGAAAAAGTGTGGTTATGAAAATTTAATCCATTATAGTCCTGGTGCTTGGATACATAAGAGGAACAATTCTTGGGTCTAGATATTTTTTAAAAAGCTTGTCCGAGATTGTTGTCGGCGTGGTCCACATAGGTTAGTTGTTGGATAATAGAATGAGGCCATGGTCAAAACCTCAGGTCAAGATCTACAAAACGAATTTGATATTGCATTAGGAGAGTTCCTCCAATAGATTTATGTCATAAAAACTGCTGGAGGGTAATTAATTGCATGAAATTTCTTAAAAGTTGTCGTCGATCAGTTGACTTATACTTTAGCTGGCAATTATGAATAAAATTAACATACAACATACAGTGGTGTGGAGCTGTTAGTTATCCTGTTGTAATGAACAATATGTTCGTACGCGTTGGAACAAAGGCAAATGATATAGAATTCATAATCTTTGGAAAAACTCTTGCTATGTTTGAGGGCAGCAACAGGCCCATTTTACGCAGCATATTAATTATGCAATCTAATCCCTACGTCTGCGATTATAAACTAGAGTCATGCCAGGCACATGAATGCTTCATCGATTCAAACAAGTTCTTTGGAATCGAGGAGGTACTAGGAAAAATTTATACGAGAGGTGTACCAGTGCTTTATGTTCATGATTTCACCGTAACAACAATTATAAGTTGGTACATGATATAAAATCATTTTTATTTATTACTCTTGTTTACGAATGCTTTCTAAAAGGACTCGTTGTTCTTAATTAATAGAAAATACAAAAGAAATACTTTTTTCTATCTAATATTGATACTTTGTCTTATTAAATTGTTGTGTGTCTGTTATGATACAAATATATCAATAAAACAATGATATATTATAATGTATGTGTATATATGGATCATACTACATATATGCTTACGTATATTGTATTATAGAATATCTATGCTTTTTTTTATTTCCTATTTTACATGTTGGACTGCCTGTATCTTTAGTGTGTCTTAGGGCGACGTGCGTGATTATACGTAATTTGTCAATATCTGTTTGGGTACAATGATAGAAATGTCCAATATTTTCAATAGGACCATAATAAGTACTTACTCAATTCAATTAGCATTCATAATGTATTGTGTTTTTGTTGTCTCTATGAGAACGTCTATTTTTAGAATTCATAAGATAAACCGCATTTAATTTCATAAACAAGTATATGATTGGATGTCAGTGTGTGTGTGTATGTTGATGCTAAGTATTTTGAGGAAAATTGTCACACGTTACATTTAGCACATTTTAACTTATAAATTCAATACACCCTTTTAACACGTTGATTTTTTTTTCTCAGCTTGAGTTGGTTTTTTTTGATTTTGCTACAGTGGTATGGAAATTTGGTCTCATTTAAATGGAGACTTTTTGTTTTTATTGAAAAAAATTTATAAGGATATCTATATTAATCTGAACAAGTTTAAGTAAAAAGTGGAAAAGTTAGAAAAGTTCGTTTCAAAGCTAAAAATTCATTATCGTGTAAAGTATTTCAGGTTTAATGAAAGTTCTTTTCAAGTAGATGAAACAATAGATTTGTTGTAGATTCAATAATTGTTGTCATTGTAGTTGCTTTAATGCCCCCCTTTAGCTTTCTATTGGCAGATATACTAAAGGTTTTCTAGCCACCCGAAATAATTATTTGCTGAATTGTATTTGCCCCACTGAATGTTAATGTGGCCATGAGTGTTATGGCGCCATGGATTATTCTATGTAGTAGTATGGATTTTTTTATTTGTTGCTTAGGGAAGTGTGTGGTATATAAGATCACAGTATGGCTGTGATTTTTGTGAGGCGGGTTATCAAACTCGAAGATTCACACCTCTAATGGTGATTATAATATTTAAGATTAGATGGGTTGAATATTGCCTGTTTATGTGTGTAAAGTACAGTTATATCTTTTATTTGTTATTTAGTTGGTTCTCTCTGCATGTGACTATTCTTAATCAATTTTATTTGGTTTGAAGTTGGTTTAGTTAGTGCAAGAATATTCTAACGTATTCTCAATCTTATATAAATTAATTGTCAATCAAGACAATCATATTGATATATGAATGTATGAATGATATGTGCATAGGGACATATAAAATTAAAAGAAGCTAAGCTTATTTTTTTTGCTCAACTAATAGAAAAATGTTTGTATAAGTGTGGCATCATGATTTATATTTTATAGAAACCTTCTATATAGATTAAGAATTTAGCAGTTAGCATAGATGTAACAGGTCTGAGGACTACAAGTTTGTTGGATAGGAACAAGTGCTTTTATGAACTTGTTTAAATTTTTCTATTACGTACGCGACGATTTTATGGGTCTCTGGGATCAGAATAGAGCTTGAATTTTTTTATATAGAAAACCATTCGTAAAATTATTTCACCGTTTTTTCAGTGTTTGTTGGCGTGTGGTCAATTCTTATCCTATAGAGCAGTTTTTTTGTTTCCTTAGTTGAATTTTCAAGACTCATGTGCATAATGTATATATTGATTTTCGCAAAGAATTGTATTGATCGTTTGATACCAATGATGGGTGAGCTGCATATATGATTATAAGCACATTCTCAAGGTTTGATTTTTTGAATCGCATTGAGGTAATAGTAATTATAGGTTGCGGTGATTTATTATACGAGCTAAAGGGCACTACTGGTTTTGCTGGATCTCTACAAACATAATACATTATAGTGCTTTAGAGTTTTTCTTGCAACTTCGCGTTTGTTTGACGCATTGTAGTCGGTATGTGTCTTACCTTATCCTTATATTAATCAGTGGTGCATTGCGTAAGTGGAGATCTCAGACCGAGATTCTAATATGTTATAGATATAATGATGTCTTTTTATTAATTTTTCTTAATATTTAAGTGGGGATGAGAGAGGGCTGGTGAAAACAGGACCTCGTTTGAGTCTTTGTACTGTTGGTAGACGTGTCGATACTTGACGTTTATTGAGAGTTTATGAAATTTAATTCCTTCCGAATGTTTTGCCTAGAATTATTGCATGGAATTGAGGGGGAAGCTATGCGAGGTTAAGTAGTTTTTATGTTAGCGAAGACGTACATTCGGTGGTCTTCTTCGCCTTTCCGTTGCCTGCTGCTCGAGATGTTTTCTAGCAAAAACTATTGGTAAAGGGAAAAGTGCAGTGGTTTTCTCATCATGAGGGTTACTCTTTATTGTTGTAGTCGTCAGTAATTTAGAAATGTCAACAGTCCGGCGAATAGCTTCTCTAATACAGTGTGCTTTGTTAACGCGCGAAACTTAGTATATATAAAACAAGTCTCAGTTCTTTGTGAGTTGAGTTATGAGAGAAACTGGTTGAATAGCATTCATAACTATTAGTTCACTTGACTTGAAAGCATATTAAAAGGTTTGACGAAAGTAAGCGATAAGTTTAGTTGTTACTATCTCGACCGAAAGTATGCCTGCTTCCTTTTTGAATGTACTTAAAAGATTATTTTTACTACTACATATGTGTTATTTTCCGGATGAGTCAGTTTTTTATTTGGGCGTTTTCCAAAGTAAAGCCGTTTCATTAACAGTCACGTTCATTTGTTTATTTGTTAAAAGAGCGTTATTTCAGGATGTTCTAGAGAAGTGCTTATGCATCATGTATGTGTGTGATGTGTTTCTGAGAAGTTTTATTTTCGTCTAATTTTAAGCAGTAGAACAATTTGTTGCTGTTCAATTTAAATTTGCACTTTACCATGTGTGTTAAATTATTTGACTTATTTATCATTAATACAGTTGACATATAGGAGTATGATATGTATTCATATAATTCATTAATTTAATATTTAGAAAGTACACATACGTCATGTAATTTCTTTTACTGTATGTGATACTATAATATGTTGGATATAATGTATGTATTATGTTGTCTGGTATGTATGTAACTATTTTTATATAAATTGGAAATATGTGTTATTGTAAATGGAGAATTTATATGAACAACTGGCTTGAACATGTATCGTGCGTTATTACGCACACATACTTTATCTACTGATGGATGTTTCGAATGTAAATTCATTGTATAGAAAGTAGACTAATAGGTTTTTTGACAGTCTAACATCATATTTCATACGATAGGCTAATGTAACAATATATTTTCAAAAAGCATTTTTGCCTTTGCTAAGGTTTGAAAGTTTTCGTTTTTAATAGCGTTGCGGAGGCAATGGATAGTTTCATTGGAATGGTGATAACCAGGTGTTCACTACAATTCAATTTATTTCAATACAGCATGCGGCAAAACTTAGTTGTTTGTAGTGGTAGTACGCAAGAAGGATTTTACAATGTTATTCGTTTATTACACTTTAGAAAAGGCTTTGAACGTTTATTCTCCATCGACGAGGCTATAGCAGACATTGTTTCTTTAGAAGAAGTACGAACATGCGAAATATAGATAGAAGCGAGTTGTATGTTGGAATTTGATGAATTAATGAGTGAACCTTGCTTTGATCTGATTAAAGTAGATTTCCTTGCGTTCCCTGATCATTTGTGGCTTTTCTGGCATTATGTTATTAGTGTCCTATCTCATTAGCAATAACGCTGTAAATGTTTTTATAGTAGTCTATTTTCTATTAGTTCAGGCTTCGCTCCTACGAATACGTTGGGATGGTGTAGTAACTCTTGTTCGGTGTGGAGATTATTGATTGGCCAAACAATATCCCCAATCATATTGACCACTGTTTCATTATTTCAAAGAATGCTTTGATTTATGGTAGCGGTTAGAGCCTCTATGATGTTGTGTATATCTATATTTTTCCTCAATCAAAGCTAATATGGCGAAGGAGTTTGAGTGCTTATCAGACAAACTTTTTTGAATAGTTTGATAAACGAGACAATAGGTTCGTTAAATCGTTTTAAGAAGTAGCTTGTGTGTCTCCCCCCGTGATTTTGCAGGCATGAAGTTCATTGCATATGGATTGGAACAGTTGAATCAGTGTCTGCTGGAATCACTTTCAAATTCACTTCATTATCGTAAGATTCCAATATATAAGAAATATCAATGTCGTTAAGCTTTCAGATTACGTCAGGATAACGATCTAGCTTCTTACACCACTTATATTGTGTGCCTTAATATTACATATGAATGGCGGGACTTACAGTTTAAAGTCGACGATGAACGCTAGATATTTGAGAAACATGGCAACTTTTTTTACTTTCAGAGTTTTGGCTAGAAAACTGTTCCGAGGAAGTAAGAAAAATCCTTGACTCTATCTAGCTTCTCCTGCGCTTGCCTAGATGTCCGGTAAAAAACACTTAACAGTACATGTCAGGTTTTTTCACCAGTTCCTCATCTTATTTATTAGAAATTATAAAAGTTTTTTCCTTTTGAATGCTTTCGTATTTCTTTTCCACTTAATAGTTGGAAACTACCACATGCATGAAACGGTTAATATTTGTTTCATTCCAGCACTTAGTATACTTGACATATCCGCTAAATTTAATACCAAGGCAACATTCCTCTG
>QOCX01002319.1:0-16967 GCA_005959815.1 Sarcophaga bullata | reverse complement strand
GTATTCACAACTTGGTTAACAGCTGTTCGGATTTTATCGTACAACTGTATTATTCTACTTTGAATACTTTCTTAATAAATGATCGTTACATTAGCTTAAGCAGATTCTTCTGTAAATGAATACCATATCCCACATGGATATATTTTTCCGTATTGCCTTCCTTGGTGTGATGCTTATAGTATAATTGAAACGGTAATAACTTTTTCCTCTGCCTAGGTTCTCTTACGTTTATCACTTGTACAGAGAAGGTATTTTTAGTTTTTCTTACAATTTTGCAAATAGAGTCCACGTATCGTTTAATGTTTAAATGATGTTGGGAATTATTATTCCTAAATACTTTGAGGAACTCGAAGGTGTTATATCTCAGAAATAAACACTTTTCAGCTTGTCACATGTATTAGCTATTTAGATATTATCACACACAATCCAAGAGCATGTAAACTCGATACCAATGTTTAATCTGACACCGCCTGATGGTTAAGATAGATCGTTTCTGTTGTGCCTTCATATGATTACTCATGGTGCAATATATACGTAAGAGACACTCATCTGTCATGTAAAGCTTTTTAAACAAAGGGAAACATTTTTTTATTTTTATTTTTTTATTTTTATTTTATTTACGCATCACATATTGCTTTTTTATGGTATTAATATGGTACAGTTTGCGAGTAAATCGAAAAAAAGAGGCATTCATTCCTAAATAATTGGGAAGTTATAAAGAATTTGAAAAAACTATGGTCAATTCTAACTCGTTGAAGTATGTCACTAATTTAGATCTTTTTACCTTCATCTCCATCTGGTGATGACAAAAAGAGTGGAAGGAGTTAGAAAATGTTAAAAGGCATATCATAAGACAACTCGAAAGACATTCAGTTCTTCACGTTTTTTAAAAAGCATTTTCTTTTTAATATCAACTTGGATTCAATTTCTGGAAAATATCATAATTATCTGGAATATTATGTCTGTCGTCCGGGCAGTTAGTAAATGCTACATCCTGGACCTTTATGATATTGTGTCAAATAACACTCAACCTCTGGGTGCAATCATACTCAAACAAAATTTTGTTTGATGCCGCACATGCAGATGTTGGTTGCTTGCAGTTAATTTTAACACAGGTTGTTAAAAAAAATTTAAAATTCACTATTAAAGTCTTTAGTTCCTCAACCACTGTGTGCTTTATTCGACAGAGCCTTGCAATGGCTAGCAATTTTGTACTTTGAATCTCTTCTTAATGTTGGCCGTTTCTGTCACATACAACCATTGTTGATGTATTCCTTCATCTATTGGCTCAACCAATTCCTCAGTAGTAGCTTTAAGGAAACTAAAATTATTGCAGGGGCTTCAATTGGCACTTCGGTTGCAGTTTCATGTTTTATCGTTGAAACGAATTTATGTTTTTCTGCAATAGGGTACGGTACCTGGCTAAATGTTTACGGAAATATATATCTAACTTTACTGGACTAGATATCGCCTGTAATATGCCGCCACAGTTACTACATTTGACTGTAACAATAATGATTACAACAATACAGATGAATGATATTGACAATAATAAATGATCATAGTATTATAATATTCTGTACCACTGTTTTGACACCCAATGAAGTGTTGAAATAATATTTTTATTTACAGTCTTGAAAAGGTCCAATGAAAAATCTTTATCATATTGGCAGGATGGTGTGCTATTTGTTGCACCAGCAGAAATACCATATAACATTCTATAATAAGCATTTATAATCAGAAGAGGCTTTAGCCACCCATCGAGCCTCTTTAATCGTTTACATTCTCAAGTGATAAAATGCTGCCTGCTAGAATATACCATAAAGAACTCGGAAATACACGCGCATGTTTTGCATGCGTATAGAATATAAATGTAAGCAGGGATGTGAAAAATAATAAGGATACCATTGTGACACTTAGAGATTTGATGATAAAGTAAGAAGATTGATAAAATTCTTGACAAGTAACTTATTCTCAGCATATATTTAGTCTACCAAATCAAATTTACTTGTATTGTTGGTCTAGGATTACGACATAGCTTCTCACACCACCCATGTTCTGTGTGTTAATTTTATACATTAGGGACAGGACCTACAATTTACAGTCTAATAAGCTAACACACTACCTACTAGACTACGGCGACTTCTAATACACCCAAACATTTTCCATTTAAAATTAAAAAGAAACTCGAACTTATAAGGCAAGCTGAAAAAGGCAGGAAGCTAGGTTTGAAAACGTGTACTTGTTGGTTGAATGTCCCATTCATACGTTCTGAAACAAACGAGAAATTAAACAGAAAGGATAAGGAGAAAAGAATAAGGAAAGGGAAGAGTTAGAAAATGGAGGAAAAAATGAAAAAGACGACCACGAACACATAACAGAGCCCGACTACAGCTTTGTTGTCCTGGCACATTTTAATCCACTCGAACTATTTATAAATCTCTGCAGAGCTCTAATGATGCCTATCGTCAGAGAATCTAACACCTCAAATAAGCCCCTGACCAGGGTCCTCATCATCATGCTACTAAGGGCTGGACAGATGACGAGAAAGAGTTGTTCGGTAATCCACAATTCCTCCTCGTCATATTAGTCAGTTACAGATCCTTTTCAGCGGTTTAAGTTTGCAGAGCCCCTAATAACTAACCTCAGGCTGGCCTTATTGAATCTTTTCTAGCCCTATCTATAGCAGGTCATAATCACCTGATTTATCTCCCCAACGCTTCTGCTTCTTCCCACTGACCCATCTAGTGATGAGGCCGTAAAAGTGACTGATTGGTGAATCAAGACCAAAACCGCTCTCAAAAAGTACATCTAACCTAGTGAGAACATTCGCCGTGTATTTGCTAGATATATCGCTATGTCCTGAAATCCGGATTTACACCAAAGCGACGCAATGGCGCTTACAGCAGTCTGGCTACCAACAAAGATCGTATAAGATTCTGAATGTGAAGTGGGCATATTAGCAATTTCATATTAGCTTTCAAGACTGCAAACATCTCTGCCTGAAAGACGCTACAGTCATCATATAACTTGAAGTGAAAGTCAAGTCTATGATTTTTACAGAATGCCCCAACCCTGTGCATCGAACCATCCAACTCTAACACACGTCCATGATGGGTATGTCTTTCTGCCCCTATATAACATCACACTAGTCTAACAAAACGTAATAGTTAATAGATGCTTTCGTAGTTCTGACTTCACATGTTGGGGCGCCCTCCAGAATATTAGAATTGCTTTCGTTTTTTTTGTTCTTGAATGGTTGGCTTGTCATCGGACAAACACCAAATTTTCCAAGAACTTTTCTAAAAGAATAGTCTTTTTTCGCTAGAGCGACTATGATGTTTCCAAACTTCAATTGGAGTTTTCTTCATAAATTGCAAAAAAAAAATAAAAATTGTTTCACAAACAATTTTCAAATTATTTCTTCGCCACTAAACAAATTTGTAAAAAGGATCACAAAGAAACTTTAAGTAAAGATACCTTAAAAACAAATTTGACTTTTTTTTTTTAACAATTTCGGGACAGTATTTGCTTTAATGTTTACAGTTAGTCGATAGTCCGATAAGTTTATTTATTAATAATTTGTTATTATGTTTCCACTTATGTACGCCACTGTATAATTGAGTATATTTCATATACATACTATACACACGTAGATACATAGATTTCACATGCTAAGTACGCATAATTTATGTATGCCAGTACTATGTTGATTTATTTATGTACTAACATACATACTTACATTAGTACACACATTATTATACACATTTTATCTAAATAAGCAAGTAATTTATAAAATAAATGTGTGTGCCACATAAAAAGATTTTCTTATGAATTTACATGCACTCGTCAGTATCTGTACGCATTGTAACCACATTATTATTCTCATGTCATTCAAGAAATTGAAGCTCTATGTTTCATTTTGTGGTTTAAAACTTTTTTTGTTTCAATAACAAGTAAGTAAATCAATCAGTTAAGTATTAAATGTGAAAATAATTTCATATTAAATAACCAACATAACATAAATTTCGAATTATGCACATGCCCTTTGTATGTGTATTTCAGTGATGCCTATTATTTATTAAAATAAACTACAATCCAAATGTTAAGTAATTAAAAAAAAGAATTCTTTTAAGTAAAATTATTGCCTTTTAAATATAAAAGACAGCATAAATGTTATTTAACAGTATTTATCCTGCTGAAGCTAGGTCAATTCCTTCCAATGCGTGTGGTATAAAATATTCATTCACACTCTTTTTTATGGCATTTACAGATGCTTTCGTAGGTCTGACTTCACATGTTGGGGCGCCCTCCAGAATATTAGAATTGCTTTCGTTTTTTTTCTTGAATGGTTGGCTTGTCATCGGACAAACACCAAATTTTCAAGAACTTTTTCTTAAAGAATAGTCTTTTTTCGCTAGAGCGACTATGATGTTTCCAAACTTCAATTGAGATTTTCTTCATAAATTGCAAAAAAAAAATAAAATTGTTTCACAAACAATTTTCAAATTATTTTCTTCGCCACTAAACAAATTTGTAAAAAGGATCACAAAGAAACTTTAAGTAAAGATACCTTAAAAAACAAACTTGAACTTGACTTTTTTTTTTAACATTTCGGGACAGTATTTTTGCTTTAATGTTTTACAGTTAGTCGATAGTCGATAAGTTGTTTTTATTAATAATTTTGTTATTATGTTTCCACTTATGTACGCCACTGTATAATTGAAGTATATTTTCATATACATACTATACACACGTAGATACATAGATTTCACATGCTAAGTACGCATAATTTATGTATGCCAGTACTATGTTGATTATTTATGTTCAACATACATACTTACATTAGTACACACATTTATATACACATTTTATCTAAATAAGCAAGTAATTTATAAAATAAAATGTGTGGTGCACATAAAAAGATTTTCTTATGAATTTACATGCACTCGTCAGTATCTGTACGCATTGTAACCACATTATTTATTCTCATGTCATTCAGAAATTGAAGCTCTATGTTTCATTTTGTGGTTTAAAATTTTTTTTGTTTCAATAACAAGTAAGTAAATCAATCAGTTAAGTATTAAATGTGAAAATAATTTCATATTAAATAACCAACATAACATAAATTTCGAATTATGCACATGCCCTTTGTATGTGTATTTGCATTGATGCGAAAAATAATAAGGACACCATTGTGACACATTAAAATTTGCTGAGAAATTAAATAAAATGGGAAAATTTCTAACACGAAACTATACTTATTCTCAGCTTATATAACAACAAAAACAAATTTAATTTCGATTTTATTATTTTTTTTTATTTTAAAATTTTTATTAAGTTAATCTTAAACTAAAATATCATCCTGTAAAGGGTAAAAATCACTCTTGATCCTTTTTTTAACATTTGAAGAAAAAATTAAAAAAAAAATAATCAGTTTGCAGTTTGTTTTCAGTTGTAATATCGTTCTAGCCTGGTTAATATTATTGGTTTGTTTAAAACTGGTAGATATCGTGAAGACATATGGTATAAAATCCATTGTGAAGTGCAGTAAACATTCTATAATTTTTAGGATCGTATTTGAATCTGGAGACATTGCAGGCTAGTCCATACATTCTATTTTTTTTTTTCTTTTTTTTCTTCGAAGCATTTTGGGTTTATTCTGCTAGCACCACCCATTGAATTGCATAATTTGTGATGTAAATTAGCAAGAATTTTAAAAGATTTCAATGCAATCAGTTGTCTTCTAAATGTTTTCTGTATGATATGGTGCCCTAACACCATGGAAAGAATTTCTTTTTTCTTCTAGTGAACTTAATAAACTGGTATTATTGGCAAAAACAATTTACTTTAATTCAGATCAAGGTTTTCATACTGTAAGGAGACCAGTGAAACATCATCAGTCCACTCTCAAGCGGTAAAGCATGAATAGCGGGTAAATTATTATTTGGAGATTATTTCTCCTAAAAATGTTATCCTGCCCAAACTTTGGTTCAAACAGCATTGGTAAATATTCTCTTTACTTTGCAACACGATATATTGGAACGTAATGTAACATGTTAGGGTCAATCTGCATTATAAAGGTTTACGTACGTAAAGTCAGAGAGAAAATATTACAGAATACTAACCGTAATTTCAAAAATGATATTAAAAATTAATACCGAAAGATTTTTTGTGTTCACACGTTCAAGTAAAATAAAATAATAAATGTCCTAAATGTAATGAACTGTGATTGAATATTTTCACGTTTGGGTTTTAACCTAAAATGACATGCTTCATCTTTTTTTATATTTCCTACAGAAATAATATCGCATATGTTGATTGTACCATTCTTTGGCAATGGCCATAATTGTTCGCATAGCATGACGTATATCCCCCTTGCCGATAATAGTTACTGTTTTTCATATATTCCTCGCCAGGAAAAACATCCCATACTGAGGCTTTTCACAAAAAATGCTAAGAAGACAACATGTGCTCTGCTTTTTTTGTTTGTTTTTTTTTTTGTGTTTTCCACTGCTATATTGGCATTTGAATGTTATTTAAAATTTGTGTGTGTTTTATTGATGTGTTTAAATTTGGACATAGCTATTCGTAATCCATCTTTTTTTCAGAATCTTTTTCCACATCTCCCACGCTCTGGTCCATGAATTCTCGTTTGTAAATTTTATTTGATTGACCATTAATTTTCAAGCCTTTATTGTCTATTGTCAAAAAATAGACTAAAAACAAAATAGGCTAAGAAAGCTTTAACAATCTACACTATTTATTACACACATACATAATTGGTCATTCATAACTAGGCTTCCTCACTGATAGGACTACTACAGCCTTAAGTCGATCCCGAAAGACCAGAATTTTTGAGAAATTTTTCCATGGCAAATTTAATTTTCTCTCATATTTTTCGCACGTGTTGTTTGTAGGGATTAGGCCAACGATACTATCTTATTAGAACTACGGCGACTACAATTTAATTATATTTAGTTATACGAATTTAAATTCCTATTTTTCTAAATGTAAGAAATTTAGTTTTAACGCCAACCCTAGCCTAAGTTGTTCAGTTAGTTAAGGTAAGAACTCAAAAAATACTTGTTTTCATATTTCTCAAACCCTCCAAACTTGTTCTTATTTGACAAAAAACTGTGATTTTTTTGGACCTTACGCGCAGAAATTTATTGATTAGCATAGAACATTTTTTTTCTGAACCAATGTCCAATTTAAACCTTATTGGAAAGGAGAGGGATAGGCCTTTCAAGCGATATATTACATATATTATTTGACTTAATATGCTGATCAGGTTTATGAGGCAAACTTGACAATTGGCGAATTTTTTCATATTTTTTCATGTTTGTCCGTTCATAGTAGCAAACTGTTAAGTTGGAAAATCGAAAATAAGCTAACAACATTCTAAAGTGCAGTTATCTGTGTGAAAAGATTGACATTACGTTTTGATCAAACCAGATAAAAATTACGTTATTTATTGTTAAAGAGTCATAACAGTTCGAGTTATATTTTTCTATATATGCTGTCTTATCAAAGTGAACTTTTCGTTCAAAAATTTTTTGTTGGAATTTTGAATTGTTTATCAGTAAATGTGTCAACTTCAATTTGAAGCGGCTACCAGAAGTTGGCATAATGTTTTGCGCAAGAGGGAAATAGTAAATATTTTGCAAAAAACCAACAAATATTTAAAGCCGACCTCCTGGTAGTCCGTGCAAAACGTGAAATAGCGCATCTTGTAATAAACCAATCAAGATCAAATAAAATTTTGAAAATGTTTTAACTGAAATCATTTGATAAGAAAACATATATTATATAAAATATAACCCACAACTGTTTTTATTATTGAATATAGTAAGTACTGAATTTTGGTCGATATGATCAAAACGAAATTCAAGTCTCTCACAATGATAATGCGCGTTCAGATGTCATCAATTTGTCTTATATTTTTTAATTTAATTTTGCAATTACGAGTAGCTAAACTTGAAAAAATGAGAAAAAAAAAATCATATTTTCCAAGTTTACCCGATCAAAACTCAGAAGATATAAGTTTGAACAAAATGTTTATGTATAACGTTCTAAAGGTTAATCTCTCCCCTTTCGAAAAAACTTTGGATTTTTAAAATAGGTTGAAACATATTTCGGTAATCAATGATCTTGTGTGAAAAGATCAAGAAAATAGTTTTTGTCAAATAAAACAAGATTGGAGGGTTCGAGAAATATTAACAAAAGTATTTTTGACTTCCACTTAACCTAGTGAACAACTTAGACTATATAGTTACTCGGGTGTATTTTCACTGTCGCACCGCGTAATAGGTTTCTGAAGATTGTTGGAAGAAGGAAGGAAACCTATTTATTCTAATTGAAATTAAAGTTTTTAGCTTGTTAATAAATAATAAATCAGTTACTAATAATTTATCTTTTTAATATTACGAAATCAATAGGAAACTCCTTTAATTAAGAATTCTTTTTTTTTAGTTTTGAAAACTTTTAAATTTAATTAAAATGACTTCCGTATTGAAACACAATAAATAAACGAAATTGAATTTCATTCCCTTCAAATTCCCATTAATTTACTGAACCATTGAAACGTGACGGGTGGGTGATCACTTAATGTGATTAATACTTGAATTTAATTAAACTAATTAATAATGATGCCAGGCAATCGATTATTGTTTTTTTTGCTTTTAACTTTTTCTTATAGAAATTCAAATTATTTTCAAATGAATGCCAAAAGAGAGAGAGAGAAAAAAAAATTGACATGATTTAAAAAGGGCTTCAATGCAAAAGTGTTGTTAAATTAAAATTGAGACTGTGAAAGTAATTCCAGCAGATGTATTATGAATTCAAATTCAAATTATTCAAATAGTATTATGAATGAAAGCATTCCTTTACGATTCTGGCTAATGCATGCAAAGTGTACTGGGTTTTTTTTTATTTCTAAACAGTTTCAATGATGAACATCATCATCATGGATGGTAAAGAATGAATAGAAAATAAAAAAATTTAAAAATTTTTATGAATTCTATTGGCTCTGCCATACATTTAAATGCGCCTTAATTTTATGCGATGGCTTCATCATTAATACCAGAGACATAAATTGTAGTTTTGCTTATAATGATTTCATTTGATTTCATTTGACTGAAATGCAATATACCGTCTGTTTTTTTATTGTTTATACAATTATTGTATTGTATTATTATTATTAATTTGAATTACAATTTTTTTTTAATTAGAAAACATTGTTGATCTCATGTGAAAAAGAATTTTTTTCAGTCGTAATTTGTGATTCTGTTTTCAAAAGCCAAACATCGGCATTTAGGTTTAGAATTTATGATCGCTTGTTTGCAAATATTCGCACTTGTTTTTATATTCAAAAGATTAACGCTGCTGTTGATTATGCAGTTTTTTTTTTTTTGTTGTTTTTTTTTATTTGAAATTTAGCACCGTACAATATATTTTATTTTTAAAAAATTTTTTTATTCGCAAAATATTCTGACATAAGATAAGAAATAAAAAAAAAATTATCATCAAGATGACCAAATCAACATGCAACGCCAACGCATTTCTTGTTTCCTTTATCACACTGTGTTCGAAATTGAATTTTAAAAATTATTTTCAAATTATTCGCGACGGATTTTATTTTATTTTTTTTTTTTCTCAAAAATTTCCTAATGAAGAGGCAATTAGAGGCAATAAAGATCCATAACAACGTCTGATAAAATTATTTTTTATTAGAAATAAAATGATCAACTCTTCTTGAAACATTATACAACATTCGGCAAATTGGTTGCATTCAAGTTATATTCGAAATTTGTTTTCTAACATTTTAAAGTTAACTTATCGAACATTTCTGTGCAACCACCAATAATTTAATATGCAAGTATAGCTTGAAATAGATAAACTCTCTACAGAAATCTTTTAAGAAGAAATAAGAAATCAATTGCCATACATTGCATTGGACTAACCAAGTTATATGCACGTGAATGTCGCCGTGGTCTAGTAGGTAGTGTGTTGGCTTACGGTTCAAACGGTTCAAACCCCAAGTCAGACATCAAAACGACTTCCTCTCAGCAGATTTCGGCGACTTAATCTAAGCAGATTTCTGGCAAAAACTCTGAGATTAAATTAAATTGCCATGAACAGTTACCCAAAAACCAGTCGTTCAGAGTCGACTTCAAACTGCAGGTCCCGGGCCACTCATGTATAAAATTAATGCCCGCAACATAACTGGTATGAGAAACTAGGCCGTAATCCTGACTAAAGGGTTGCAATGACCAATTATGTGTGTTTGTGTGTGTATATGAGTGTCGTAAATGATCCATTTTTCACCGCCCGTATTCATTCGCTTCAGCAAAGGTTCAATTTCATTTTGTTTTAGCAGTCAAGCGCAAATGCTGTAGTGCAGCAATAATATTACCTCGTCTGTAGTTATGAGTGTGGAGTAAATCTTAATAAGTCAGACACTCTTGATGGATTCTGGACATCAAAATTCTGTGTGATATTCGCTGGAACCAGCATACTTTTCAAGTGTCGAAAAAAGCATTCAAGTGTCTGGCCTTCCTAAGACGGTGGAAAGAAATCTTTCCCTTTCTTAGATGTCCTTACTATTTACACCAATTGTATGAATGAAATACAACTCTCTTTTTTGAGCCCCAGCTTCGAAGTCTTTTTTGAGGTTTCTCGACTGCGTACAGAAGTGGGTGAGGGTGCTCATCAATGACGGTAAAGTATGCAACTCTGTTAATTCAGTGGAGGATCGCCGCATTGTGGCTTATGTTTTACTATTCTATCGCTGGTACAACTGATTTGTATCCGCTTACGTAGCACTCGTCTTTCTTGCAACGATTGGCCAGTGAATCTTACACTGCATTACAGACAGAGTTCGTCCTTTTGTCTGACTAAATACATATGATATAAGAAGATTCAAATCTAATATCCATAAATACAATCCCCTATGTCCCCTTCTCATAACCTATTTTCCCCATTCAAACACACTGCACTGTATAAGTAGGGGCCATTCCTGAGTGTTGGTCAATTAAAAAAATATATTAAAAAATTAAAATTATTTGGCATCTCTACATCGAACTCTACTCTACTATCTAGTTTCGGCCAGAGCGTTGTACATCTTTAATATTAAAAGGATCAAATTGTACACAAGCAGAGTATTACCTTCATGGAAAAATTTATGCAGCAGTCTGCAATAAATTTCTTATTTTTCTAATTTAGAAAAGCATAATAAGACGGTATACACAGAAGTTCCCTTGGTGCTTATAAGAAACTTGAGGCCTCAATAAATTTCCTGAAAATATCTCAATTCTCTTTAACGCAATCCGCTGATATTTATTTCGGCTTTAACCTGCCGTTTTTTTACGTGAGAGCAAGGCGCCTTCTGCCTTCTGCCTTCTTTTCCTATGCAATGCTGGTGATATGTCGCCCGATTATCCTTTTGGGTATGACCGATCTAAAGTTATTCACTTTTCTTGATCGATAAGAGCTGTTGTTCTGGCCTCTGATCCGCTGTAGTTGTATGTTTCGTATATTAAAAGTGAAAACGTTTCATATTTCTCAACCGTTTAGCGGTGGATTTTTTGTTTGCTTTTTTAAGTTTCCATTCAAATCGAATACTCTAAGAGGTGTAGTAAATTTAAATTTAATTCTAGGCGGAATTTTAAGCGCCTTCTTTCGGTACATCGTCGAAATTTTTTATTTGTTTAAAATACCTCTTGATGCCCTTATGTGTGGAATATAACATCGTTCAAATGTCCGCCATGTGGAAACTGATCAGTGCCATGAGTTACGTTGGCTGCGAGGACCGCTGTGGTTTATGGCTTATGTCTGCGACTTAAAAAAATTCACAACTTATTCACGACGACTATATTCCCAGTTAAAACGTTACTATCTTATAAATATTATCGTTATATTTAACGGGAGCGTAGTACACAACACATCCGTTATCGAATGTAGAATGAACTGTGCGGCACGTAGCATTGTTCTGTTTTAACCGCATGGAGTTGGTGTCTAGATCTTCCAATTCAGGCTGAAAGAATATGATCGCCATTGACAGTATTAGCTTGATTAACGGCAATACAAAGAAATATGCTTCGATGAGGCCTCTAGATTAAAGTCCATAAAGTGACTTTTTCGGCATTGCTCTTGGAACGGTGTGTAGATTGATTCAAAAATTTTGTTTGTTGACGTACCCATTCATTCAGAAATGTGCCTCATATTTGAAGAAGATTTTTTAATGGAAATTAAAATCAGTTGCTAGATGCTTTAAAGCCCATTCAGCAAACACATATCGTTGTCTATGATTGTTTACCTTCAGTCCGTAGATCAGTTGAATATTGTGCTTGTTTAAGGGAAGTTACGATGCATTGACTTTGCGTTTCATCGTTTACTGAACCAGAGTCTTGAATTTATCCACCATATTGGAAATAGTCCTGTTGGTATGATGATAATGCATACATAATTGGCCATTACAACCCTTCAGTCAGGATTACGGCCTAGCTTTTCACACCAATTATGTTGTGTGTGTTAATTTTATACATGAGTGGCGAGACTTACAGTTTAAAATCGACTTCGAACGACAGATTCTTGAGAAACTTTTCATTGCAATTTTATTTACTCTCAGAGTTTTTGCCAGAAATCTGCTGAGAGGAGGCCGCCGATAATAAGCCAACATACTACCTACTAGACTACGGTGACTTCGATGATTATGGCTTTTGTAAAATTGGCTTAACTCGCGTTACGTTGCTGGAACAGAACACTCATTTTATTATTTCTCCATGTTGGTGATTTCGCTAAACAGACTGAATAATTGACAACCAAATTAACAGATGTGGCTTCTACAAAGTGGCCTTTATCGATTGCCAAAGTTCGGAAGTCTATGCTGACCTACACGATACTTCTGCAATGTAAAGTGGATACAATCATCCTAACAGCCATAATCTCAAGGCATGTGCTGGTCTAAGTGTTATCAGTCAATGAATGAAAAATTTTTTAGTACGATAACCACCACAAATAGCGTCAATCATACAATAACCAGGCGTTGATGCTGTATTGATTCGGCGCTAAAATTTCCATTGAAATTTTGGCACAAAAAATTAATTCTTTTTCGTATTTAACTTTAATAAAGTAATTTGAAATAATTTTATTACCATGTTTAGCTTGTTCGTAAATAACACCGGTAGACATTCTGAGGGTTAAATGCTGTTTGCTTTATAGTTCGACAGTTCAAAGACCTTCTGTTCAGCATTAGCATTCCAACGCATTACAATATTTAAACACAAATTTTAAATGCCAAAAAAAAAAAAAGAGAAAGAAGAAGAATTTCTTTGACCCAAATTAGCGAAACCAGCGTGCTTACCAGAACTTCGAACAGAATTATATAATCAATAAAGGCAAGAAGAAGAAAAGAAAGAAGAAAATGGAATTTAAGTGGTCCAGTGGTATAAAAGAGCAAATCTTTTAAACGCACTAAACCAGTAACTCTAGAATATTCATACGAAACCAGTTTTAAGAACAAATAAACAAGCAAACTAAAATGCTAATTAAACTAGTGAGTGAAATAAATGAACTGCTCTACAACGATTAATTAATTCATATTAAAAGCTGGACACTATATTTTCAGATCGTATGCTTTACATGTGTTGTCATGACTTTAGCAGCTAGTATTAGTAAACAAAACGAAGCAGAGAAATTTGTGTCGATATTAAGCCAAGGCGAAGAGAAAACCGAAGATGGTTCCTACATGTACTACTATGAGGGCAGTGATGGCTCTAAGCGACAAGAGGTGGGTATTGTTATGAACCCTGGTTCGGAGCAAGAATATCTGGTAGTAAAGGGCTCTTACAGTTATATTGATCAAAATGGCGATGAGATCGTGGTAGAATACATAGCTGATGAGAATGGTTTCCAGCCACAAGGTACACACATATCGCATACAATATCACAGGCAGCTTATGATGCTGCTATACGTTCCGCTTCAACAGCAAGTGAAATTAATTGAATGCTTCTTCTACTTTATTTTATTGTTTATTTTAATGGATGCTTTATTTATTGCCCTATAAATCTGCCGTTATGTTAATAATTTTACCGAAAGAAATAAAAAATAAAAAAAAATCTGAAAAAATTTATGAAAATCATGTCATAAATGGATGGCCAAAATGTCAAAATCATTAAAAGAACACCGAAAACCAATTGTAGGTTTCTAACCTTTATTTGGTGCAGAAAGTAGAAACAAAAACAAAAAAAAAACGGAAAAAATATTTTATCTTTTGCAATCAGAAAACCGAAACTAAAATAAAAATGCTTGCAACTCAACAAACTAAACTAAACACTGTAGATGTTGCAGGCTTAGCAACTGTGGCATATTTGATACAAGTTTAGTTGTTGTTGTTGTTTTTTTTTTGTTTTTAACTTTGAATAAAAACAATAACAACAAGTGTAATAAAATATTTTTTGTATAACACCTCAAGCATTAAGAGTGTCTCTTCCTTTGGTGGCTTTAGCCACTATCAACCATTTGATGGAAAAAATGAAATGAAACACCTTCAAATTCCAAACAAAACTTTTAATTCACGAAGGCGAATTAGTATTACAAGTTAAAAAAAAAATTAAGTCATGGTACCGTTTGAATCATCTCGACATAATACCTGATGTTTAAATAACAATTCGTTGTACGACTTGGACCCTTTTAACATCACAAACATCTTTAATATAAGCAAGTGGATAATTCATTCTTTAGTACACGACGTACCTACATAGTTGGTCTTACCACCCCTCTCGGTCCGGATTACCACTAACTTCTTACACCACTTTGTTGTGTGGTTACTTTATGCAAGAGAGTAGCGGGAATCTACAGTTTAAAATCGAATCTGAACCACCAGATGTTTGAGAAACTTTTCCCATGGTTTATTTACCTCAGAGATTTTGCTAGAAATGTGCTGAGGGGGAGACCGCGAAGATATATTTTTCATATTTCATTTGTTCGAAATGAACCGTGGTTGACACATCTAACAAGCCAACGCCCTACCCGTGGACCACAACTGCTTCTACTTTGATACTTTGTGATATATTAAGTGCAACATCCTCAACATTCAGTTAAAAACAAAAGAATATTAACGGTTTATTGACCCACTGACCGCGGAATTGCATTCAAAAAAAAAAAAAAAAATAACTCCTATAAGCTTAAATGGAAATAACTCCCTTTGAACTCAATAAATTGCAAAGTACTTCTATATGCTTGGGTAAATTAACGAGTTTTTCTCATATGAATCACTATTCGAATCCACCTCAGATAAACTTAACAGTTGGCAAGAATACTTTACAGTATCAGGCCATATGCTCAGGGTACGCAAAACCCCTGGAGAAAAAAAATCACTACCGCAGAACCATCCTGTGGTACCTTAAAAGCAATTGCAACTGAAGAATAAAAACATATCAGCTCGTTAGCCAGAAGCTCGTATTAATTTCGTAAGGCATCGTTCAATTGTTGTCTTTATTTGGCGTTTTTGAGAAATTCATTGGAACATACAAAAATCATGATAATAATGAGGGATTTGATTTTACTAATAGTGAACGATTGTTACAGAATGGATCGATTGTTACCGAATGTTGTCTGATTTTTTTGGGGAACTAAAGTAACCCAAGCAATACGCCCCTGCTATTAAAATTTAATACCACTAACCAAGGCCTTTAGAATCGAATTGAGTATCCCTGGTTAGGCTGCTTGACTAAAGGTCCCTCCACATAGTATTCTTGGCTTAAAGGAAATCCATTTTAAAAGTTAGATTTTAACATCCAATTGCATATCGCCTTATAAATCAAACTTTTCAAAAGGGTTTAAGTCTGAGATCAATATCCGATAATAAACACAAAATACATTCCGTTGTTTTTACCGTTCTCACCAAAGTCATTATCCCGTCGGCTTAGAATATAAAAAAATAGGCGAGTCTGCCCTCGTCAACCCCTCATATCACTTCAGCAATCGTTGAAATTGAGAACCTTCAGAAACATTCAGCACACATGACACCACACTTTGATTTCTTGTGGAAGTTCAGACCTTCCTTTCTACATACAAGGGAACATTAAAATAGTGAAATGCATGGGTCTAAACTGATTGANATCGTCATATCATATCACTTCAGCAATTGTGGAAGTTCAGACCTTCCTTTCTACATACAAGGGAACATTAAAATAGTGAAATGCATGGGTCTAAACTGATTGAAGATGTTGTTGAAGGCATGTTTTCGAAGTCGGTTATTATAAGTCACACTGGTTGTCTTCCAGTTGAAATACTGACCGTACGAGACCATACATGTAAGGGTACTTTTTTTATACGGCTGTCAAGGTATAAACCTTTGGTTTGGTTTGGATGGTTTCCGACAAATGCCCGTCTCTTAACGTTGAAAAGCCGATAAATGCAGCAAGGGTTTTAGAGGTGAGGAAGAGCAAGTAACTATTTTTTTCCTATTGACTATATGCTGTAGGAGAAAAAATTTGCATGTGCTTCTATCATTAGTGCGATCTCACTAAATGTCGGGCATAAATATTCATGCGGAAACTTTATCATAAGCTTCGAAAGGTTCAATGACACTATAACTTGGCCTTCTTTTACTTCCCTAACTTTTTTTATTTTTGAGATAACATTTAGGAGATAATGCCTATTCTTGCAGCGCATTGTGATGGAATACCTAAACGGCAGTTATGGGAGGAAGGAAAGAGGAGGTTGTGCTCGACAATTTTTTATTTTTAATTTTTTTTTAATGAGAGGTTTAAATCGAACCCATGGCATAACCATACTATCTAGGGCACTAAGGGCACTATCATTTTCACATTCTCGTTTACAGTAGCAATATATTCAAAAGATCGAAGGGTGCAGTGACACAAAAGAGTTTTTTTTCCAGTGTCTTCCAATTTTTTTAACCAATCTTGGAGTGGTTGACACATTTAGTGGAATTTCTGTA